>OZ023148.1:595027-643279 GCA_963675895.2 Styela plicata | reverse complement strand
CAGAGGGTTATTCATCGCGTTTGCATTAAGGTAAGAAACGGGCTGTGGTCTTTATTTTGTTGGAGGTATCAGATGATAGAACTTGTCTTTGCGCCTTTTTATGTTCATCCATGTTTGTGTTTTCCCACGGATGAAAGATAAGAGAGTGAATAACAAAGTGAACAATTTTAGATTTGAGTTGGGTGTCGTTACGCCAAGGCGCTAGAAATTATCTGAGAAAAATTGCATGGACGCCTTCCCTAGAGCTCTGTCAAGTGTTTCATTGCATCTTCGTGTTTGGCTTTCAAGTACAAAATATTTCTCCCATTGTTTTCTCATGAATTGGATTTGAAATATCTTTTGATGAAATCAAAATTTCATAACTGTTGAAGATGTCTGAGTTTGGAACAACATATGAACACCCATCATCACGTTTGCGTTAAGGTACG
This sequence comes from Styela plicata, assembly GCA_963675895.2. NCBI lineage: Eukaryota > Metazoa > Chordata > Ascidiacea > Stolidobranchia > Styelidae > Styela > Styela plicata. The sequence goes on along the minus strand of OZ023148.1, from coordinate 642,851 downwards.
AACCTTTTCCTACTCCTAAGAAAGAACCTACTCCAACCTTTTTAAGACTCATATCTACAATATATTTTCTATTTAAAGACGGCCAAATGCCCCCTAAACTAAAAAGTTCATCTGAATGTTTCCGCTAAATAGACTACGTTTATTTCAAGAAACAGTTCATCGCGTTCTGGTCGCGCGCACGGAACAATCCTTAAGATGTTTCTCATTTCAACTTAAAAGATTTCTATTTTAGTTGTGTCACAGATTGACTTCAAATGCCTTTAAAAAAGCAACTCTAGGAAATGTCTGTGTTCAAAGTTTTTGTGTAAAGATTCGCTTGTGAAGTGAACAATTTTAGATTGGAGTTGGATATCGTTACGTCAAGACTCTCTGAGTTACCTGAAAACACTAGTGTCTGGTTTTCTAGTTTTGCCCCACAGGAGTTGCGTTTTGCGTTGTGTTTTGGAAAACGTGATAATTTTTCTCAAGATGTTTAATATTTTGAAATATTTCTCTCATTGTTTTGTCATGAATTGGATTTGAAATAATTTTTAATTAAATCAAAATTTCAAAAGTTTCTCACAGTTGAAGATGTATAATTTTGGAACGGTCCTTTAAAAATGTAGTTTTTGAAGAGTACAACTTTGGGTTTGATTTGGCTTGCGTTGCGACAAAGCCCACGGAGTCACATAAAGAATTATTCGACGGCCTCGCTAGAGCTTTTCATGGAAAAAGTCTCAGTAGAATAAACCCTTACTATAAAAACAGAGGATGGACAGCGGATGGACACCGTTCATCCGACAGGAGTTGCGTTTTGCGTTGTGTTCTGGCAACACGTACAAAATATTTCCAAGATATTCAGTATTTTTAACATGAAATATTTCTCCCACTGTTTTGTCATAAATGTTTTTAACTGTTGAAGATGTCCGAGTTTCGAACGCCTGTGATTTGTCTTTTGAAAATACAGCTCATGATAACAACTTTGGGATTGAATTGTCCTGGGTTGGGAAAAAGCCCAAGAAGTCGCTTCGACGCAATAGCATTAACCGTAATTTAAAAACAGCGGGTTGACACTCTTCATCACATTCGCGTTAAGGTAAGAAACTTGCTGCGGTACCTCTTTTGTTGGTGGGATCAGATGATAGAACTTGTCTAAGTTTTACCACGGATATAAGATAACTGAAGATGTCCATTTCCCGCACCTCGTTTAGACCCATCGCTAATGTTTTAATTTTGACGAATACTAATGTCTATTGGCCTGCGCCTCAGGGGCGCGACATTATATTTTCCATTTAAATGCGGTGTCTCGGCCGTTTTCGTTTCTATTTCTTTAAGGTAAGTGCCGGACTGTGGTCCTAATTTTGTTAGTTATGTCTGCTGTTTCATAACAACTCAGTATCTAGTTTGCCAGTAGTAAGTTTCGAACGACAAGAGATGCGTTTTGCGATGTGTTTTGGAAAACGTACTAAATATTTCTTGAGATATTCAGTATTTTTAAATTTAAACACCATTGTTTTGTCATGATCGAAATTTGAACGATCTTTTAATTGAATTAAAATTTCTAAAGTTTGTAACTGCAGATGTTGAAGATGTATAATTTTGGAACGCCTCTTTAAAAATGTAATTTATGAAGAAAAAATCTTTGAGTTTTGAATTGGCTTGCGTTGCGACAAAGCCCACGGAGTCGTATAAACAAATATTCGACAGCTTTGCTAGACATTTTCATGAAAAAAGTCCCAGTAGAATAAACCGTTACTATAAAAACAGAGGATGGACACCATTGATCACGTTTGCATTAATGTAAAAAACGTGATGTGGTCGTTATTTTACCGGAGGTATCAGATGATAGAACTTTACGTCTTATTATGTTCATCTATGTTTGTGTTTTCCCACGGATGAAAGATAACAGACAAAGGGCTTTTCTGTCACCTGGTTTCATTCAGGGTCAAAATCAACAAAGCCCACAGAACCGCATGAAAAATTTACTTCGAAGGCTTCCCTAGAGCTTTTCTTAGAAAAAACCGCAGTTGCATAAACCGTTACTATAAAAACCCATTATCACGTTTGCATTACGCAAGAAATGCTATGGGATCCCTTCTTTGTTATTGGTATCAGATAACAGAAGTTGTCTTGGCACGTTTTTATGTTCATTTGTGTCTATGTTTTGCCACGGATGTAAGATAACTGACAAATTACAATTCAGTCACCTACTTTCGCTCGATCGCTAATGTTTTAGTATTGTCGAATACCAATTTCTGCTGAGCTGCGCCTCAAGGTTGCCGATTACTCAAACTTTGAGAAAGCTCTTGTTGACGATATATTTTCCATTTCAAGACGGCCATATGCCAGCTCAAATAAAAAGTCCATCTGTATGTTTCCGTAAAATGGACTCGTTGGAACGCTTCTGAGTTTTCTTTTGAAAAATACAGATTATGAGAACAAATTTGGTTTGAAATAGCTTGCGTTGCGAAAAAACCAAGGAGAGTTTAAAAAATTACTTCTCCCAGAAAGCATTACCCTTCCACAACGCATTTCATAGAAAAAATCCCAGTAACATAAACCGTTACTATAAAGTCAACGGATGAACACCCATCATCACGTTTGCGTTAAGGTAAGAAACGGGCTCTGCTTATTGCAAGAAACTTCTCTCTTTTTAAAATGTTCATCGCGTTCTAGCCGCGCGTATCAAACATTTCTTGAGATGTTTCTCATTTCAACCTAAAATATTTCTCCCTGAGTTGTGTTACAAAGTGGCTTCAAATACCTTTAAACAAAATCTACTCTAGAACGTGTCTGTATCTGGAAAGCCTTAAAAGGTTTCATTTGAAAATTCAGCTATTTTATTTTAGAACTATTTTAGATTTGCGTTGGCTGTCGTTAGGTTAAGGCCCTCGGATTTACCTTGAAATAATCGCAAGGACGGCTTCCCAAGAGCTTTCCAAAGAAAATGTTTCAGTAGAACCATTACTATATGATCAGCGCATTGACGTGTTTATTTCTTTGGCTATAAGGTAAGTAACATACTCTGGTCCTAATATTTGTTAGTTTTGCCAGCTCTGTCATATTAACTTTGTATCTGGTTTTCTATTAACCACTTTCGACCGACAGGAGTTGCATTTTGCGTTGTTTTCTGCAAAAGACGTAAAACATATTTCCCCAAGATATTCAGTATTTTTAACTTAAAATATTTCTCCCATTGTGTTGTCATAAACTGGATTTGAAATATCTTTTAATAAAATCAAAATTTCAAAAGTTTTTAACTGTTGAAGATGTTTGTGTTTGGAACGCCTCTGACTTGTGATTTGAAAATACAGTTTATGAGAACAACTTTGCGTTTGAATTCTTTTGGATTGGAAGAAAGTCCAAGGAGTCGCTCAAAAAAATTACTTTGACGGATTCCCTGGAGCATTTTATAGAAAAAGACCCAGTAGCATAAACTGTTAATATAAAAACAGCGGATGGACACCCACCATAACATTCACTTTAAGGTAAGAAACGGTCTGTGTTCCTTATTTTATTGGTGGGATCACATGATAGAACTTGTCTATGTTTTGGCAGTTCCCTAAAGCTCTGTTAACTGTTTCATACTAACTTAGTGTCTGGTTTTCTAGTAGCCAGTTTCGACCGACAGGAGTTGCGTTTTGCGTTGCGTTTTGGAAAACGTACAAAATATTTCTCAAGATGTTCAGTATTTTTAACCTAAAATATTTCTCCCGTTATTTTATAATGCATTGGATTTGAAATATCTTTTAATAAAATCGTAATTTCAAAGGTTTTAACTGTTGAACTTGTCTTGAGTCTGGAACGCCCCTTCTAAAATGCGGCTTATGAAGAGAACAACTTTGGGTTTGAATTGGCTTGCGTTGCGGCAAAGCCCACGGAGTAGCATGAACTTCGACGGCTTCCCTAGAGATTTTCATAGAAAACCTTCAGTAGCATTAGTCGTTACCATTAAAACAACGAATATACACCCATCAACACGTTTGCATTAAGGTAAGAAACGGGTTGTGTCCTTATTTTGTTAGTGGTGTCAGATGATAGCAGTTGTCTTGCCATCTTTTTATGGTCATTTATGTCTATGTTTTTCCATGGATGTAGGATAACTGAAGAATTTGCGTTCTGTCATCTAGTTTCGCTCGATCGCAAATGATCTAGTATTGACGATTACCAATTTCTGTTGGGCTGCGTCTCACGGTTGCCGATTTCTCAAACTTTCTAAAAGCTCATGTTGACGATATATTTTCAATTTCAAAACGGCCATATGCTGGCTATAATAAAAAGTTCATCGGAACGTTTCCGTAAAATGGACTCTGTTTATTTCAACAAACTACTATCTTTTAGGAATGTTCATCCCGTGTGGTTTTCCGCGTACGGGAAATTTCTTAAGATCTTTCTCGTGTCGACTTAAAATATTTCTCTCTTGGTTGTGTCATACAGGGGCTTTAAATGCCTTTAAAAAAAATCAAAAGTTCTTCAAAGAAAAAGTTCCAAAAGAATAAATCATTTCTATAAGATCAACGGATCGGCCGTGTCCATTTCTTCTACTATAAGGTAAGTAACGGACTGTGGTCCTAGTTTTTTCACATGTGTCATATTAACTCATGTGGTAAAAATTATCTCAGTACATAATTGTGAGGTATCTAATTCCCAATACTGTTTATGTGCATTTGAATCGGATCTGTTAGTTGGTAATTGCTTATCTACCGCCAAGATTACGTGATCCTAAATTGGTTGATTACTTTGTTTACGTCTGGCTCACTTTTTGCCTTGTATCTAGTATTTACTATTCAGTGACTTTGTGCTTAGCTGTAAAGGAGTTGTTTAAAGCCTAGTCTTGGTTCTAGAGTTGTAATTTGAATTGTATACTGCTATAGGTTACCACAACTTAGTATCTAGTTTTCTATTTTTGTTAGTTTTGACAGCTGTGTCAGTATTTACTCGATTGTAAGCCAGGGCTTATAATTTTTTTTCCATCATGTTTGCGGAATGAATTCAAGGGTGGCTTACATTCAAAGGCGATTCACATTTTTTCTTTGCGATACTGATACTCTGTTTAAACATAAATCTCGGCGAAATTATCCATGATGATGACAAAGACAATAATGAGCGTGAAAGTTAAAATAAACCTGTAAACAGTTTCAGCTTTGTGTGGTGTTTGTGATAGGCTAAAATACGGTATAGAAGTTATCGCAAGTGCTATATCATCCGCGAAATCAAGAACGGGTACCAGTAACCATGCTTTAATTTCCGTGCCCATCCAGATATACTAAAACCCATATAGGCACCGGCACAGTATGTGCGGATTATATTCAAGACCAGCGTACATTAAATTTTTAACACTGTCACATGCGGCTCACAACCAAGGGCGACTTACAATCAAACGCGGATTACAATCTAGTAAATACGGTATTAACTTGTTAAAAATTTCATCTGTATGTTTCCGTAAAATGGACTCTGTTTATTTCAAGAAACATCTATCTTTTGAAAATGTTCATCGGGTTCTAGACGCGCGTATAGAACATTTTAGAGATGTTTCTCGTTTCAACTTAAAATATTCTCCCTGAATTGTGTTACAGAGAGGAATTAAATGACTTCAAGCAAAATCAACTCTTGAACATGTCTGTGTTTGGAAAGCCTCAAAGGTTTCGTTTAAAAATTTAGCTTGTGAAGTGAACTATTTTAGATTTAAGTTGGGTGTCGTTATGTTCAGACCCTCGGAGTTACCTGAAAATAATCGGATGGACGGCTTCCCAGCGCATTGGCCGTGTTCATTTCTTTGTCTATAAGGTAAATAACAGACTGTGGTCCTGATAATTGTTACTTTGTTCAAGTTTGTCATATTAACTTAGTATCTGGTTTCCAGTAACCAGTTTCGACCGACATTAGTTGCCTTTTGCGTTGTGTTCTGGTAACACGTGCAAAATATTTCCCCAAGATATTGAATATTTTTAACTTGAAATATTTCTTCCATTGTTTTGTCACAAATTGTATTTGAAATATCATAAAATAAAATCAAAATTTCAAGTTAATGTTTCAGTTTTGACCAATACCAATTTCTGTTGCGCTGCTCATCGGGTCGCCGATTACTCAAACTTTGTAACAGCTCTTGTCGACGATATATTTTCCAATTCAAGCTCGCTATTCCATGCTCGCTAAAATAAAAAGTTTTTCTGTAAGTTTCCGTAAAATGGACTCTGTTTATTTCAAAAAACTTCTATCTTTTGAGAATATTCATTACGTTTTGGCCGCGCGAATGAAACATTTCCCGAGATATTTTTCATTTCAATTTAAAACATTTCTCCCTTAGATGTGTTCCAGAGTGGATTTTAATGCCTTTAAACAAAATTAACTCTAGTAAATGTCTGTGTTTAAAATGCGCACAAGGTTTCGTTTGAAAATTCATCAATTTTAGATTTTAGTTGGTTGTCCTTACGTCAAGGCCCTCGGAGTTACCGGAATATAGTTGCTTGGATTGTTTCCCTTGAGCTCTTCAAAGAAAATGTTTTAGTAATCTAAACCCTTACTATATGATCAACGTATCGGCCGTGTTCGATTATTTCTCTAAAAGGTGAGTTACGAACTGTGGTCCTAATTTTTTGGAACACGTACAAAATATGGCTTAAGGTGTTCAGTATTTTTAACTTAAAATATTTCTCCCATTGTTTTGTAATAAATTGGATTTGAAATACCTTTTAAAAAAAATCAAAATTTCAATTCAAGTTTGTTACTGTTGAAGATGCTTCTAAGTTGTCATTTAAATATACAGCTCATGAGACCAATTTTAGCTTTGAATTGGCTTGCGTTTGACAAGTCCCATAGAAAATTACTACGTGGCTTGCATAGAGCATTTTATAGAAAATGTACCAGTCGATTAAACCGTTACTATAAAAATAAAGAATGGACACCAATCAAGGTGTTTGCATTAAGGTAAGAACGGACTTATTTACTTATTGGTTCTTATTTAATGGAGGTCTCAGATGATAGAATTGTCTTTGCAGCTTTTTATGTTCATATATGGCTATGTTTTACCACGAATGTAAGATAACTGAAGAAGTGCATTTCTGTCAACTAGTTTCGCAAGATCGCTAATGTTTTAGTCTTGACGAATACCAATTTCTGTTGGACTGCGCCTCAGGGGCGCCGATTACCCAAGCTTTGTAAAAGCTATTGTCAACGATCTATTTTCCATTTGAGGACAGCCCTATGCTCGCTAAACAAAGTTCATTTGAATATTTCCGTAAAATTGACTCTGCTTATTTCAAGAAACTTCTATATTTTGAAATTTTCCTAGCGTTCTGTCAGCGCGTACGGAAAAATTCTTGAGATGTTTATCATGTCAACTTAAAGTATTTCTCCCTCGGTTTTGTCACACAGTGGATTTAAATGCCTTAGCTCAAAACTTAGCTCCAGAAATGGCAAATGTGTTTGGAAAGCCCCAAAGTTTTCGTTTCAAAATAAAGCTTGTTAGGTGAACAATTTTAGATTTGAGTTGGATGTCGTTACGCAAAGGCGGTAGGAATTACCTGAAAAAAATTGCATGGACATCTTCCCTAGAGTTCTTCAAAGATAAATTCCAGTAGCATAAACCATTACTGTAAAAACAGCGCATCGGCCGTGTTGTTTTTGCTACAAGGTAAGTAACTGACTGTGTTGTGTCATATTAACTTGGTATCTGGTTTTCTAATATCCATTCTCGACCGACAGGCGTTGTTTGTTGTGTTTTGGGAAACGTACAAAATATTACTCGTGATATTAAGTATTATTAACTTATAATATTTCTCCCATTGTTTTGTCAAGAATTGGAATTGAAATATCTTTTAATAAATTCAAAATTTCAAAAGTTTTTAACTGTTGAAGATGTCCGAGTTTGGAACACCTCTGACTTGTGATTTGAAAATACAGGTTATGAGAACAACTTTGCGTTTGAATTGTCTTGGGTTGGAAGAATGTCCAAGAAACCGCTCAAAAAAAAAAAAAAATAAATAACTTCGACAGATTCCCTGGAGCATTTCAAAGAAAAAGACCCAGTAGCATAAACCGTTACTATGAAAACATCGGATGGACACCCATCATCACTTTTGCATTAAGGTAAGAAACGGACTGTGGACCTTATTTTGTTAATGGTATCAGATGATAGAAATTGTCTTTGCACCTTTTTATGGTCGTCTATGTTTGTGTTTTCCCACTGATGAAAGATAAAAGACTAAGTGCATTTCTGTCACCTGGTTTCGTTCATCGTTAATATTTTACTTTTTGCGTTTTGACGAATACCAATTTCTGTTGCGCTGCACCTCGAAGGCGATGATCATTCCAACATTTGTAAGACTCTTATTGGGAATATATTTTCTGTTTAAAGACGGCCTGATGCTCGCTAATAAAAAGTGCATCCTAATGTTTCCGTAAAATGGACTCTGTTTATTGCAAGAAAAAGTTCATCGCGTTGTTGTCGCGCGAACGGATCATTACTTGAGATGTTTCGCATTTCAACATAAAAAATTTCTACCTTAGTTGTGTCACAGAGTGGCTTTAAATGACTTCAAATAATCAACTCTAGAAAATGCCTGTGTTCAATGTTTTCAGGTAGAAATTCACTTGTGAAGTGAACAATTTTAGATTTGAGATGGTTATCGTTACGTCAGGGCTCTCTGATTTACCTGAAAAAAAATTAATGGATGGCTTCATTAGCGCTCTGTCAGCTGATTCCTACTAAGTTAGTGTCTTTTTTCCAGTAGCCAGTGTCGACCGGCAGGAGTTGCGTTTTGCGTTGTGTTTTGAAAAACGTAAAAAATTTTCCCAAGATGTTCAGTATTTTTAACTTAAAATATTTCTCCCATTGTTTTACAATAAATTGGATGAAAAATATTAACTCTAGAAAATGTCTGTGTTTTGAAAGTCCCAAAGTTTTCGTGTGAACGTTCTGCTTGTGACGTGAACAGTTTTTGGTTTGAATTGGATGTCGTTACGTCAAGGCTCTCGGAGTTACCTGAAAAATTGCATTCACGGCTTCCCTAGAGCTCTGAAAGCTGTTTCATACTAACTTAGTATCTGGTTTGCTAGTAGCCAGTTTCGACCGACAGGAGTTTTTTTTGAATCCGTATAAAATATTCCTTAAGATGTTCAGTATTTTTAACTTAAAATATTTCTCCCATTTTTTGTCATGAATTGGATTTGAAATATCGTTTAATTAAAACAAAATTTCTAAAGTTTCTAACTGTTGAAGATGTATAATTTTTGAACGCCTTTTTAAAAATGCTTATTTTGAAGAGAACAACTTTGAGTATGAATTGGCTTGCGTTGCGTCAAAGCCGACGGAGTCACATAAAAAATATTCGACCACTCCGCTGGAGCTCAGTAGAAGTAGAATAAACCTCAGTCTAATAAACCGTTACTATAAAAACAGATGGTGGCACTATTCATCACGTTTGCATTAAGGTAAGAAACGGGCTGTGGTCTTTATTTTGTTGGAGGTATCAGATGATAGAACTTGTCTTTGCGCCTTTTTATGTTCATCCATGTTTGTGTTTTCCCACGGATGAAAGATAAGAGAGTGAATAACAAAGTGAACAATTTTAGATTTGAGTAGGGTGTCGTTACGCCAAGGCGCTAGAAATTATCTGAAAAAAATTGCATGGACGCCTTCCATAGAGCTCTGTCAACTGTTTCATACCATCTTAGTGTCTGGCTTTGAAGTACAAAATATTTCTTCCGTTGTTTTGTTATGAATTGGATTTGAAATATCTTTTGATGAAATTAAAATTTCATAAGTTTCATAACTGTTGAAGATGTCTGAGTTTGAAACAACATATGAACACCCATCATCACGTTAGCGTTAAGGTAAAAACCTTTTCCTACTCCTAAGAAAGAACCTACCCCAACCTTTTTAAGGCTCTTATCTATAATATATTTTCTATTTAAAGACGGCCACATGCTCCCTAAAATAAAAAGTTCATCTGAATGTTTCCGCAAAATAGACTACGTTTATTTCAAGAAACAGTTCATCGCATTCTGTTCGCGCGTACGGAACAATCCTTAAGATGTTTCTCATTTCAACTTAAAAGATTTCTACCTTAGTTGTGTCACAGATTGACTTTAAATGCCTGTAAAAAAGCAACTCTAGAAAATGTCTGTGTTCAAAGTTTTCGTGTAGAAATTCGCTTGTGAAGTGAACAATTTTAGATTGGAGTTGGATATCGTTACGTCAAGACTCTCTGAGTTACCTGAAAAACACGTAGTAGTAGCCAGTTTTGCCCCACAAGAGTTGCGTTTTTTCGTTGTGTTTTGGAAAACGTGATAATTTTTCTCAAGATGTTCAATATTTTTAACTTGAAATATTTCTCCCATTGTTTTGTCATGAATTGGATTTGAAATAATTTTTAATTAAATCAAAATTTCAAAAGTTTCTAACAGTTGAAGATGTATAATTTTGGAACGGTCCTTTAAAAATGTAGTTTTTGAAGAGTACAACTTTGGGTTTGAATTGGCTTGCGTTGCGACAAAGCCCACGGAGTCACATAAAGAATTATTCGACGGCCTCGCTGGAGCTTTTCATGGAAAAAGTTCTCAATAGAATAAACCCTCACTATAAAAGCAGAGGATGGACAGTGGATGGACACCGTTTATCCGACAAGAGTTGCGTTTTGCGTTGTGTTCTGGTAACACGTACAAAATATTTCCAAGATATTCAGTATTTTTAACATAAAATATTTCTCCCACTGTTTCGTCATAAATTGGATTTTAAATATCATTTAATAAAATCAAAATTTCAAAAGTTTTTAACTGTTGAAGAAGTCCGAGTTTGGAACGCCTCTGATTTGTCTTTTGAAAATACAGCTCATGATAACAACTTTAGGATTGAAATGTCCTGGGTTGGAGAAAGCCCAAGAAGTCGCTTCGACGCAGTAGCATTAACCGTAATTTAAAAACAGCGGGTGGACACCCTTCATCACATTCGCGTTAAGGTAAGAAACTTGCTGCGGTACTTATTTTGTTGGTGGGATCAGATGATAGAACTTGTCTAAGTTTTACCACGGATATAAGATAACTAAAGATGTCCATTTCCCGCACCTCGTTTAGACCCATCGCTAATGTTTTAATTTTGACGAATACTAATGTCTATTGGCCTGCGCCTCAGGGGCGCGACAATATATTTTCCATTTAAAGACGGTGTTTCGGCCGTGTTCGTTTCTATTTCTTTAAGGTAAGTGCCGGACTGTGGTCCTAATTTTGTTAGTTATGTCTGCTGTTTCATAACAACTCAGTATCTGGTTTGCCAGTAGTAAGTTTCGAAGGACAAGAGATGCGTTTTGCGATGTGTTTTGGAAAACGTACTAAATATTTCTTGAGATGTTCAGTATTTTAAATTAAAACATTTTTCCCATTGTTTTGTCATGAATGAGATTTGAACGATCTTTTAATTGAATCAAAATTTTTAAAGTTTGTAACTGCAGATGTTGAAGATGTATAATTTTAGAACGCCGCTTTAAAAATGTAATTTATGAAAAAAAATCTTTGAGTTTGAATTGGCTTGCGTAGCGACAAACCTCACGGAGTCGGATAAAAAAATATTCGACAGCTTTGTTAGAGATTTTCATGAAAAAAGTCCCTTACTATAAAAACAGAGTATGGGCACCATTGATCACGTTTGCATTAATGTTAAAAACGTGATGTGGTCGTTATTTTACCGGAGGTATCAAATGATAGAACATGTCTTTACGTCTTATTATGTTCATCTATGTTTGTGTTTTCCCACGGATGAAAGATAACAGACTAAGAGCTTTTCTGTCACCTGGTTTCATTCAGGGTCAAAATCAACAAAGCCCACAGAGTTGCATGAAAAATTTACTTCGAAGGCTTCCCTAGAGCTTTTCTTAGAAAAAGCCGCAGTCGCATAAATCGTTACTATAAAAACCCATTATCACGTTTGCATTACGCAAGAAATGCTAATGGGTCTCTTTTTTGTTATTGGTATCAGATAAAAGAAGTTTTCTTGGCACGTTTTTATGTTCATTTGTGTCTGTGTTTTGCAACGGATGTAAGATAACTGACAAATTACAATTCAGTCACCTACTTTCGCTCGATCGCTAATGTTTTAGTATTGTCGAATACCAATTTCTGTTGCGCTGCGCCTCAAGGTTGCCGATTATTCAAACTTTGTGAAAGCTCTTGTTGACGATATATTTTCCATTTCAAGACGGCCATATGCCAGCTGAAATAAAAAGTCCGTCTGTATGTTTCCGTAAAAGGGACTCTGTTTATTTCAAGAAACTGCTATCATTTGAAAATTTTCATCACGTTTATCGCGTAAGGAACATATCTTTTATTAAAATCAAAATTTCATAGGTTTCTAACTGTTGAAGATGTCTGAGTTTGGAACGCTTCTGAGTTGTCCTTTGAAAAATACAGATTATGAGAACAAATTTGGGTTTGAAATAGCTCGCGTTGCGAAAAAATCAAAGAGAGTTTAAAAAATTACTTCTCCCAGAAAGCATTACCCTTCCACAAAGAATTTCATAGAAAAAATCCCAGTAACATAAACCGTTACTATAAAGTCAACAGATGAACACCCATCATCACGTTTGCGTTAAGGTAAGAAACGGGCTCTGCTTATTTCAAGAAACGAACATTTCTTGAGATGTTTCTCATTTCAACCTAAAATATTTCTCCCTGAGTTGTGTTACAAAGTGGCTTTAAATAGCTTTAAACAAAATCTACTCTAGAACGTGTCTGTATCTGGAAAGCTCTAAAAGGTTTCGTTTGAAAATTCAGCTTATGAAGTGAACTATTTTAGATTTGCGTTGGCTGTCGTTATGTTAAGGCCCACGGATTTACCTTGAAATAATCGCAAGGACGGCTGCCCAAGAGCTTTCCAAAGAAAATGTTTCAGTAGAACCATTACTATATGATCAGCGGATTGACGTGTTCAGTTCTTTGGCTATAAGGTAAGTAACATACTCTGGTCCTAATATTTGTTAGTTTTGCCAGCTCTGTCATATTAACTTTGTATCTGGTTTTCTATTAACCACTTTCGACCGACAGGAGTTGCATTTTGCGTTGTTTTCCGCAAAAGACGTAAAACATATTTCCCCAAGATATTCAGTATTTTTAACTTAAAATATTTCTCCCATTGTGTTGTCATAAATTGAATTTGAAATATCTTTTAATAAAATCAAAATTTCAAAAGTTTTTTACTGTTGAAGATGTTTGTGTTTAGAAAGCCTATGACTTGTGATTTGAAAATACAGTTTATGAGAACAACTTTGCGTTTGAATTGTCTTGGGTTGGAAGAAAGTCCAAGGAGTCGCTCAAAAAAATTACTTTGACGGATTCCCTGGATCATTTTAAAGAAAAAGACTCGGTAGCATAAACTATTAATATAAAAACAGCGGATGGACACCCACCATAACTTTCACTTTAAGGTAAGAAACGGTCTGTGTTCCTTATTTTATTGGTGGGATCACATGATAGAACTTGTCTATGTTTTGGCAGTTCCCTAAAGCTCTGTTAACTGTTTCATACTAACTTAGTGTCTGGTTTTCTAGTAGCCAGTTTCGACCGACAGGAGTCGCGTTTTGCGTTGTGTTTTGGAAAACGTACAAAATATTTCTCAAGATGTTCAATATTTTTAACCTAAAATATTTTTCCCGTTGTTTTATAATGCATTGGATTTGAAATATCTTTTAATAAAATCGTAATTTCAAAGGTTTTAACTGTTGAACTTGTTGTGAGTCTGAAACGCTCCTTCTAAAATGCGGCTTATGAAGAGAACAACTTTGGGTTTGAATTGGCTTGCGTTGCGGCAAAGCCCACGGAGTAGCATGAAAATATTACTTCGACGGCTTCCCTAGAGAGTTTCACAGAAAAACAATCAGTAGCTTGAGCCGTTACCATTAAAACAACGAATATACACCCATCATCAAGTTTGCATTAAGGTAAGAAACGGGTTGTGGTCCTTATTTTTTTAGTGGTATCGGATGATAGAAGTTGTCTTCGCACCTTTTTATGTTCATTTATGTCTATGTTTTGCCATGGATGTAGGATAACTGAAGAATTTGCGTTCTGTCACCTAGTTTCGCTCGATCGCAAATGTTCTAGTATAGACAAATACCGATTTTTGTTGGGGTGCGACTCAGGGTTGCCGATTTCTCAAACTTTCTAAAGACTCATCTTGACGATATATTTTCAATTTCAAGACGGCCATATGCGCGCTAAAATAAAAAGTTCATCGGTATGTTTCCGTAAAATGGACACTATTTATTTCAAGAAACTTCTATCTTTTGAAATTTGATTGGCTTTGAATGCCTTTAAGCAATATCAACTCTAGAACATGTCTGTGTTTTGAAAGCCCTAAAGGTTTCGTTCGAAAATTCAGCTTGTGAAGTGAACTATTTTAGATTTGAGTTGTGTCGCTACGTCAAGGCCCTCGGAGTTACCTGAAAATAATTGCATGGACGGCTTCCCAAGTGCTATTCCAAGAAAATGTTTCAGTAGCATAAACCATTACTATATGATCAGCGGATTGGCTGTGACCCTTTCTTTGGCTATAAGGTAAGTAACAGAGTGTGGTCCTCAGAATTGTTAGTTGGGAACGCTTTTGAGTTGTCCTTTGCAAATACAGTTTATGAGAACGACTTTGTATTGTCTTGGGTTGAGAGAAAGTCCAAGGAGTCGCTTAAAAAAATTACTTCTACGCTTCCCTAAAGGATTTCATAGAAAAATATCCAGTAGCATAAACCGTTCACATAAAAACAGCGTATGGACACCCATCATCACATTCGCGTTAAGGTAAGAAACGGGCTGTGGTCCTTATTTTATTGGTGGGATAAGATGATAAAACTTGTCTGTGTTTGGCCACGGATGTAAGATAAATGAAGAAGTGCATTTCGCTCACATAGTTTAACCCGTTTGCTAATATTTTAATTTTGACGAAAACTAGTTTTCTGTTGGGCTGCGACTCAGGCGCGACAATGTGGATAGGCCGTGCTCGTTTCTTTCGCTTCAAGGTAAGTGCCGAACTGTGGAGCTACTTTTGTTAGTTATGTCTGCTTTTTCATATTAAATAAGTATCTGGTTTGCTAGTAGCAATTTTCGTCCGACAAGAAATGCGTTTTGCGTTGTGTTTTGAAAAACGTACAAAATATTTCTCAAGATGTTCAGTATTTTTAACTTAAAATATTTTCCCATTGTTTTGTCATAAATTGGATTTGAAATATCTTTCAATAAAATCAAAACTTCAAAAGTTTTTAACTGGTAAAGATGTATGATTTTGGAACGCCTCTTTAAAAATACAGTTGATGAAGAGAAACAACTTTGGGTTTGTATTGTCTTGCGTTGCGACAAAGCCCTCGGAGTCGCATAAAAAAGACTCGACGGCTTCGCAAGAGCTTTTTATAGAAAAATTCCCAGTGGCCTAAACCGTTACTATAAAAACAACGGATGGACACCAATCATCATGTTCGCATCAAGTTGGGAAACGGGCTTTAATCCTTATTTTATGGGAGTTATCATATTTTAGAACTAGCCTTTGCGCCCTTTTATGTTCAGCTATGTCTATGTTTTGAGACGGAAGGGAAATTACTGACGAAGTGCATTTCTGTCACCTAATGTCGCTCAGTCGCTAACGTTTTAGTTTTGACGAATACTAGTTTCTGTTGGGCTGCGCCTCTGGCTCGATTACTTAAGCTTCGTAATGCTTCGTAAATAATCACTGCGTTTCGCTCGATCGCTAATGTTTTAGTATTGACGAATACCAATTTCTGTTAGCCTCAGGGATGCCGATTACTCAAACTTTGTAAAAGCTCTTGTCGTAGATATATTTTCCATTCCAAGACGGCCATATGCTCGCTAACATAAAAATTTCTTCTGAATGTTTCCTTAAAATTGACTCTGTTTATTTTAAGAAACTTCTGTCTTTTGACGTTGTTCTTCGTGTTCCAGCGGCGCGTATAGAACATTTCTTGAGCTGATTCTCATTTCCACTTGAAATATTAATCCCTGAGTTGTGTTATAGAGTGGCTTTAAATGCCTTTAAACAAAAGCAACTTTAGAACATATCTGTGTCTGGAAAGCCTTAAAGCTTTCGTTTGAAAATTCAGCTTGTGAAGTGAACAATTTAAGATTTTAGTTGGGTGTTGTACGTCAAGGCCCTCGGAGTTACCTGAAAATAGTTGCATGGGCGGCTTCCCAAGGGCACTTCAAAGAAAATGTTTCCGTAGCATAAACCATTCCCATATGATCAGCATATTGGCCGTGTTTCTTTCTTTGGCTATAAGGTAAGTAACAGACTGTGGTCCTCATATTTGTTAGTTTTGTCAGCTCTGTCATATTAACTTTGTATCTAGTTTTCTAGTAACCACTTTCGACCAACAGGAATTGCGTTTTGCGTTGTTTTCTGTAAACACGTAAAAAATATTTCGCAAGATATTCAGTATTTTATCTGAAAATATTTCTCCCATTGTTTTGTCATAAAATGGATTTGAAATATGTTTCAATAAAATAAAAATTTCAAACGTCTTTAAATGTTGACGTTGTCTGAGTTGTCCTTCAAAAATACAGCTGAAGAGAACAACTTTGGGTTGGAATTGGCTTGCGCTGCAACAAATCCCACTGACTCGCATGGAAAAATTACTTCGAAGGCTTTCCCAGAGCTTTTCATATAAGAAGCCCCAGTAACATAAACCGCTAATATAAAAACAACGAATGGACACCCATCATCACATTCGCGTTGAGTTAAGAAACTGGCTATGGTCCTTATTTTAATGTTGGGATCAGATGATAGAACTTGTCTATGTTTTGTCACGGATGTAAGATAAATTAAGAAGTGCATTTCTCTCACCTAGTTTAGCCCAATCGCTAATGTTTTAGTTTTGACGAATACTAATTTTCTGTTGGGCTGCACCTCAGAGCGCGACAACATATTTTCCATTTAAAGACAGTGGATCGGCCGTGTTCATTTTTTTTTTTGGTTTAAGGTAAGTGTCGGACTGTGGTCTTAATTTTGTTAGTTATGGCTGCTGTTTCATATTAACTAAGTGTCTAGTTTGCTAGTAGCCAGTTTCGTCCGACAAGAAATGCGTTTTGCGTTGTGTTTTGGAAAACGTACTAAATATTTCTTGGGCTGTTTAGTATTTCAAATTTAAAATATTTTCCGCATAATTTTGTCATTAATTGGATTTGAAATATCTCTTAATAAAATCAAAATTTAAAAAGTTTCTGTCTGTTGAAGATGTATAATTTTGGAACGCCCCATTAAAAATGCAGTTTTTGAAGGGAACAACTTTTGGTTTGAATTGGCTTGCGTTGCGACAAAGCCCACGGAGTCGCATAAAAAATATTCGAAGGCTTCGCTAGAGCTTTTCATAGAAAAAAAAAAATCAGTAGAATAAATAGTTACTGTAAAAACAGCGGATGGACACCGTTCATCACGTTTGCATTGAGGTAAGTTGTTATTGCACCTTTTTATGTTCATCTATGTTTGTGTTTTCTCACGGATGAAAGATAACAGACTAAGTGCATTTCTGTCACCTGGTTTCGTTCAGGGTCGCAGATTATTAAAGCTTTGTAAAAGCCCTTGTTACTCAAACATTCTGAAAGCTCTTGTCAACGATATATTTTTCATTTAGAGACGGCCATATTTTCGCTGAAATAAAAAGTTGATCTGAAAGTTTCAGTAAAATCGACTCTGTTTATTGCAAGAAACTGCTATCTTTTGAAAATGTTTATCGCCTTCTGGCCGCGCGTACGGAACATAGTTTGAGATGTTTTTTATTTCAACTCAAAATATTTCTCCTTTGGTTTCGCAACACACTGGCTTCAAAAGCCTTTAAAATTAATCAAATTTATCTCTAGAAAATGTCTCTGTTTGGAAAGCCCCGAAGTTTTCGTTTAAAAATAAAGCTTGTGAAGTGAACAATTTTAGATTTGAGTTTCGTCATAGTTTTGTCATAAATTGTATTTGAAAGATATTTTGATTAAATCAAAATTTTAAAAGTTTTTAACTGTTGAAGATGTCTGAGTTTGGAACGCCTCTTTGAAAATGCAACTTATGAAGAGAACAACATGAAAGCAGCTTATGAAGTCCCAGTAGCAGAAATCGTTACTATAAAAACAGCGGATGGACACCCATCACCACGTTTGTATTGAGGTAGGAAACGGGCAGTGGTTTTTATTTTGTTGGATATGTCAGATCATAGAACTGGCCTTTGCAGGTTTTGATGTTCATCTATGTCTATGTTTTACCACGGATTTGAGATAACGGACGAAGTGCATTTCCATCACCTAGTTTCGTTCGATTGCTAATATAGTTTTGACGAATACCAATTTATATTGGGCTGCACCTCGGGGGCGCAGATTACTAACTCTATTTATTTCACAAAACTGCTATCTTCCGAAAATGTTCATCGCATTTTTGCTGCGCGTACGGAACATTACTTGAGATGTTTCTCATTTCAACTTGAGATAATTCTCTCTCGGTTGTGTCACAGAATGGCTTTAAATGCGTTCAAAAAAAAAAAAAAAAAATTAGAAGGTAATTTGAACTCTAGAGAATGTCTGTGTTCAAAAACCCCCAAAGTTTTCGCTTGAAAATTCAGCTTGTGATGTGAACAGTTTTAGATTTAAGTTGGGTGTCGTTATTCAAGGCCCTCTGATTTACCTAAAAATTGAGTGGACAGTTTCCCTAAAGCTATTCAAGGACAAATTTCCAGTAACATAAACCATTGCTAAAAGATCAGCGAACATCGTAGAAGCTCTTGTCGACGGTTTATTTTCCATTTCAAGACGGCCATATGTTCGCTAAAATCGGAAGTTCCTCTGTATTTTTCTGTAAAATGGGCACTGTTTATTTCAAGAAAGTTCCATCTTTCGAAAAAGTTCATTGCCATCTCGCCGCGCGTATGGATAATTTTTTGAGGTGTTTCTCATTTCAACTTAAATATTTCTCTATCAGTTGTGTTACAGAACGCTTTAAATGCCTATAAAAAATTCAAAATTAAATCTAGAAAATGCTGTTTTTGGAAAGGTCCAAAGTTCTCGTTTGAAAATAAAGCATGTGAAGTCAACAATTTTTATTTGAGTTGGGTATCGTTACGCCAAAGCGCTAGGAATTACCTGGAAATGAAAATGCATGGACGGCTTCCCTAGATCTCTCCAAAAAATGTCTCAGTTGCATAAACCATTACTGTGTGAGCGGATTGGCCGTGCTCGTTTCTTTGGCTATAAGGTAAGTAACAGACCAAATAAGGTAGCCCAAATAAATATTTCTAAGACTTCGCTAGATCACTTCATAGAAAAAGATGCAGTACCATGAACCGTTAATATAAAAACAGCGGATGGACACCAATCATCACATTGGCATTAAGGTAAGAAACGGCCTGTGGTCCTTAATTTATTGGTGAGATCAGATGATAGAACTTCTATAGAACGTCTATGTTTTGCCACGCTTGTAACATAACTTAAGAAGTGCATTTCTATCACCTAGTTAAGCCCTTTCGATAATGTTTTAGTTTTTAACGAATACTAGTTTCTGTTGGGCCTCGCCTAAGGGGCGCGTCAATATATTTTCCATTTAAAGACGGTGAATCGACCATGTTCATTTCTTTTGCTTTAAGGTAAGTGAGGCAATGTGGTCGTAATTTTGTTAGCTATGTCTGCTGTTTCATATTAATTTAGTATCTGGTATGATTTTGGAATGCCTCTTTAAAAATGCAGATTTATGAAGAGAACAAGATTGGGCTTCGCTAGAGCATTCCATAGAAAAAGTCCTAGTAGCATAATCCGTCACTAAAAAGAGCGGATGAACAAAAATCATCACGTTTGCACTAATGTAAGAATTGGGCTGTGGCCTTTATTTTGTCGGGGGTATCAGATGATTGAACTAGTCTTTGTTACCTTTTTATGTTCAATTTATTTCTGTGTTTTGTCACCGATGTAGGAAACTGAAGAAGTGAATTTCTCTCAAAATGTTTTAGTTTTGACAAATACCAATTCGTGTTGGGCTGCTCCTCAGTGGTGCCGATTACTGAAACTATGTAAAGCTCTTATTGACGATATATATTCCACTTCAAGACGGGCATATGTTTGCTAAAATAAAAAGTTCCTTTGTATGTTTCCGTAGAATGGACTTTGACTTCTATCTTTTGAAAATGTTCATCGCGTTCTTGTCACGCGTATGGAACATTTCTTTTGATGTTTCCCATTTCAACTTGAAATATTTCTCCCTAAGTTGTGTTAGAGAGTGTCTTTAAATGTCCTTAAACATAAAAATCAACTCCAGAAAACGTCTGTATTAAGAAAGCCCCAAAGTTTTCGTTCAAAAATTTATTTTCTGAAGTGAACTAATTTCGATTTGCGTTGAGTATCGTTACGTCGAGGCCCTCGACCTGAAAATAATTGCTTTGACGGCTTCCGTAGTGCTCTTCAAAAAAAATGTTTCAGTTGCATAAACCATTACTATATGATCAGCAGATTGGCCGTGTTCCTTTCTTTGGCTGTAAGGAAAATAACAGACTGAGGTCCTAATAATTGTTAGTCATATTAACTTAGTATCTGGTTTTCTAGTAATCTGTTTCGACTGACAGTAGGTAAGTTTGGCATTGTCTTCTGGTAACACGTACAAAATAATCCCCCAGATATTCAGTATTTTTAACTTAAAATATTTCTTGCATTGTTTTGTTATTAATTAGATTTGAAGTATCTTACAATAAAATAGAAATTTCGAACGTTTTTAACTGTTGAAGATGTCTGAATTTGGAACGCCTCGAATTGTTCCTTGAAAATACGGCATATGAGAACAACTTTGGGTTCGAATTGTCTTGGGTTGGGAGAAAGCCCATGGAGGCGCTTAGAAAAAAATACTTCGACGGCTTCCCCAGAGCATTTCATAGAAAAAGACCCAGTAGCATAAACCGTTTATATTAAAACAGCGGATGGTCACCGATCGTCACATTGGCGTTACGGTAAGAAACGGGCTGTGGTCCGCATTTTATTGATTTTATTGTCGTGATCAGATGATAGAACTTGTCTATGTTTCGCCACGGATGTAAGATAACTGGAGAAGTTCATTTTCCTCACCCGGATTGGTACGATCGCTGATGTTTTTGTTTTGACGAATACTAATTTCTGTTGGGCTGCGCCTTTGTGGCGAGAAAATATATTTTCCATTTAAACAGGGTGGTCCGGCCGTGTTCGTTCATTTTGCTTTAAGGTAAGTGCCGGACTGTGGTCCTAATTTTGTTAGTTATGTTCGCTGTTTTATATTAATTTTGTATCTAGTTTTCTAGTAGCCAATTTCGTCCGGCCAGAAAGGAGTTTTGCGTTGTGTTTTGAAAATCGTACAAAATATTTCTCAAGATGTTTAGTATTTATAACTTAAAGTATTTCTCCCATTGTTTTATAAGGAATTTGATTGAAAACGACTTTTAATAAATCCAAAATTTAATTTAAGAAGAGAACAACTTTGGTTTTTAATTGGCTCGCTCTGCGACAAAGCCCTCGGAGTCGCATTAAAATATAATCGACGGCTTCGCTGGAGCTTTTCATATAAAAATTCTCAGTAGTATAAACCGTTACTACAAAACAGCGGATGGACAGCAATCGTCATTTTCGTATTAATTTGGGAATCGGGCTGGAATCCTTATTTTATGGGAGTATTAAGATTTTAGAACAAGCCTTTGCACCCTTCTATGTTCAGCTATGTCTATGTTTTGACACCGAAGTAAGATAACTGACAGAGTACATTTTTGTCACCTTATTTTGCTCGATCGCTAACGTTTTAGTTTTGACGAATACCAATTTCTGTTGGGCTGCTCCTCAGGGGTGCCGATTACTCAAACTTTGTAATAGCTTTTGCCGACGATATATTTTCCAATTCAAGACGGCCATATGCTCGCTAAAATAAAAAGTTCCCCTGTATGTTTCCGTGAAATGGACTCTGTTTATTTCAAAAAACTCCTATCTTATAAATTGTTCATTGCGTTCTGGCGGCGCGTATGTAACATTTCCTGAGATATTTCTAATTTCAACTTTATTTCTTCTTTAGCTGTGTTACAGAGTGGCTTTAAATGCCTTTAAACAAAATTAACTTTAGAAAATGTCTGTGTATGAAAAGCCCCAAAAGATTCGTTTGAAAATTCAGCTTGTGGAGTGAACAATTTTAGATTTGAGATCGTTTTTACGTCAAGGCCCTCGGAGTTTCCGGAAAATAATTTCTTTGACAGCTTCCCTAGAGCTCTTCGAAGAAAATATTTCAGTAGCATAAACCTTTAACATATGATCAGCGGATCGGCCGAGTTCGTTTTTTTTTCTATAAGGTAAGTAACGTACTGTGGACCAACTTTTGTCAGTTTTGTCAGCTGTGTCATATGGACTCAGTATCTGTATTTCTAGTATTTTTCAGGAGTTGCATTGAGTTTTGGGAACACGTACAAAATATTTCTTGAGATGTTCAGTATTTTTAACTTAAAATATTTCTCCCATTGTTTTGCTATGAATTGGATTTGAAATATATTTTAATAAAATCAAAATTTCAGAAGTTTCTAATTGTTGAAGACGTCTTGAGTTTGGAACCTATCTGAGTTGTCCTTTGAAAATAAAGCTTATGAGAACAAATTTGGGTTTGAAATGGCTTGCGCCGTGACAAAGCCCAAGGATTGTTTGAAATATTACTTCGACGGCTTCCCCAAGGCATTTCATAGAAAAAGTCCCAGTAACATAAAACGTTACTACAAAAACAACGGATGAACACCCATCATCAGTTCTGCATTAAGGTAGGAAACGGGCTCTGTTTATTTCTAGGAACTTCTATCATTCGAAAATGTTCATCGCGTTCTAGCCGCGCGTATAGAACATTTCTTGAAATGTTTCTCATTTCAAATTAAAATTTTTCTCCCTGAGTTGTGTTACAGTTATCTTTAAACAAAATCAACTCTACAACATGTCTGTGTCTAGAAAGAATCAAAGGTTTCGTTCGAAAAATCAGCTTGTGAAGTGAACAATTTAAGATTTGAGTTGAGTGTTGTACGTCACGGCCCTCGCATTTTCCCTGGAAAAAATTGCATGGACGGCTTCCCAAGGGCTCCTCAAAGAAAATGTTTCAGTAGCATAAACCATTACTCTATGATAAGCAGATTGGCCGTGCTCCTCTCTTTTGCTAAAGGGTAAGTAACAGACTGTGGTCCTAATATTTGTTAGTTTTGTCAGCTCTGTCATATTAACGTTGTATCTGGTTTTCTAGTAACCACTTTCGACCGACAGCAGTTGCGTTTTGCGATGTTTTCTGCTAACACGTAAAAAATATTTCCCAAGATATTCAGTATTTTTAACTTAAAATATTTCTCCAATTGTTTTGTCATAAATTGGATTTAAAACATCTTTCAATAACATCAAAATTTCAAAAGTTTTTATCTGTTGACGAAATCTGCGTTTTCCTTTACAGCTTAAGAGATACAGCTTAAGATAACAACACTGGGTTCGAATTGTCTTGCGTTGGGAGAAAACCTGATGAGTTGCTTAAAAAAATTACTTCGACGGCTTCCCTAGAGCATTTCGTAGAAAAAGACCCAGCAGCATAAACCCTTATTATGAAAACAGCGGATGGACACCTATTATCACATTCGCGTTAAGGTGTATTGGAGACTTGGGGGTGAGTTACAGCAATAAAAATGTTTAGAATAAAACCATAGACACCAAGCCTTTTGCTTTTTGTCCACAAATCCTAAGTTGTTTGTTGCAAAATCCCACTGTCTGTCGCAAAATAGTCAACGAAATACAGTCAAATTGTTCTTGAAAGGTGGTATATTACAAATGATGAGGCATCAAAACGGTGAAAATAATGGTGAATTCGTTACGAGGGAACAGCAGTGTTGTAAACAATAAATCCAGCAGTAATAGTTCCAAGTTGTTAGTGAAATTAAATGACTACCGAAGTGGGTAATATAGCGAATTAGGTATTCTAGTGAATAGTTGGCCTAGTGGTCCAAGTGGAAAGCGAGAAGTGGGCCAAGTGGTCCGAGTGGGAAGTGGGTTTCCCAAAATTGAACAACCGAGAATCGATTACATAAAGTTCTAAATATCAAAATATTAATTTACGTAAAGTGTTTCCAGAAAGTCTAACCAGTAAATATTAATAAACATTCTAACCTGAAAACACAATAAAAAGGTATATAACCGATAACAAATTCCTAACTAACAAGAAGTCGCGCTCATTAACATTAAATAAGGGCGAAACCTGTTCACAATACAAAATCAAAACGCAGGTTGATAAAAGGCGCTTCCAGAATCGACACAGATGCGCTTTGCGGGTAACTTGTCTGAACATGCCCAAGAACAGCAATATGACGTCACACACGCTGTAGCTCATGAATGGACTTCGCGTAGTAAATAAAATGAACAATAACAAACAGTCCATAACAAGGTGTGAGAAACTGGCTGTGGTCCGTATTTTATTGGTGGGATTAGATGATAGAACTTGTCTATGTCTGGCCCAGGATGCAAGATGACTGAAGAAGTGCATTTCTCTTACATGAAGAAGTGCATTTCTCTTACTTTGGGATGGAATTGACTTGCGTTGAGACAAAGTCCTCGGAGTCACATAAAAAATACTCGACAGCTTTGCTAGAGCTTTTCATAGAAAGAAATCCCAATAGCATGAACCGTTACTATAAATACTGCAGATGGACACCAATCATGATGTTCGCTATGTCTATGTTTTGACCAGGAAGGAAGATCACTGACGAAGTGCATTTCTGTCACCTAATTTCGCTCGATTGCTAATGTTTTAGTTTTGACGAATACCAATTTCTGTTGGTCTGCATCTCTGGATCGCCGATTACTCAAGCTTTTTAAAACCTCTTGTCGACAATATATTTTCCATCTTAAGACGGCCATATGCTTTCTATAATAAAATGTTCATCTGAACCTTTCCGTAAAATAGACTCTATTTATTTCGAGAAACTGCTATCTTTTGAAGATATTCATCGCCTTCTTGCTTCGCGTACGGAAAATTTCTGAAGATCTTTCTTATGTCAACTTTAAATATTTCTCCCCTGGCTGTGTCACAAAGTGGCTTTAAATGCCTTTAAAAAGAATCAAATATTCTTCAAATAAAGTTCCAATAGCATAAACCATTACTATATAAGATCAGCGGATCGACCGTGTTCATTTCTTCCATTATAACGTAAGTAACGGAAAGTGGTCCTAGTTTTGTCACCTGGGTCATATTAACTTATGTGGTAAAAATTATTGCAGTACCTAATTGTGACGTATTTAAGTTCCAATACTATTCATGTAAATTTAAATCTTATCTGTTAGTTGGTAATTGCTTATCTACCGCCAAGATTACTTGATCCTGAATTGGTTGATTACTTTGTTTACGTCTGGCTCACTTGTTGCCTTGTATCTAGTATTTACTGTTCAGTTGAATTTGTGCTTAGCTGTGAAAGAGTTGATTAAAGCCAAGTCTTGGTTCTAGAGTTGTAATTTGAATTGTATACTGCTATAGGTTACAACAACTTAGTATCTAGTGCAGCGGGGCGGTTTAGAGAAATACCAGTGTGCTCGCCAGCACAGTCCGATAGACTGCGCAACCTATAAAACGCTTTCAGAAGACTCCTGCGTGCTGCAAAAACCACACAATAATGTTCGTCGAGGATGATGCAAATGTATTGAAACGGCAACAACGGCAACAGATAAACATTAACACATTGACTGAAACTGACACCGGACTACCCTGCCACCGCCAAGGCGGGCGGGACGGAAAGAGAGCGTCGCTTACCAGCAACGTGGTAATATCTCAAGCAGTGACCTCTGAACCCTCAACCGCTATATGGCTCAATTCAATTAAGAATAATAAAGAGAAGTGTCACTGTAACATTAACTCAAGACAGTAAGGAATATACCAAAAATCCAGTACCGTCACACTAGTTTACTAATTTTGTTAGTTTTGACAGCTGTGTCAGTATTTACTCGATTGTAAACCGCGGCTTATAATTTTTTTTCCACCATGTTTGCGGAATGAATTCAACGGTGGCTTACATTCAAAGGCGATTTACATTTTTTCTTTGCGATACTGATACTCTGTTTAAACATAAATCTCGGTGAAATTATCGATGATGATTACAATGAAAATAATGAGCGTGGAATTTAAAATAAACCTGTAAACTGTTTCAGCTTTGTCTGGTGTTTGTGATAATCTAAGGATATGGTATAGAATGTATCGCAAGTGCTAAATCATCCGCGAAATCAAGAACGGGTACCAGTAACCGCCCTTTGATTTCCGTGCCCACCCAGATATTCTAAAACCCATATAGGCACCGGCACAGTATGTGCGGATTATATTCAAGAACGGCTTACATTAGATTTTTAACACTGTCACATGCGGCTCACAACCAAGGGTGACTTACGATCAAACGCGGATTACCATCTAGTAAATACGGCATTAACTTGTTAAAAATTTCATCTCTTGGTGGTTTCCGTAAAATAGACTCTGTTTATTTCATGAAACTTCTATCTTCTGAAAATGTTCATCGTGTTCTAGACGCGCGTATAGAACATTTTAGAGATGTTTCTCGTTTTAACATAAAATATTCTCCCCGAATTGTGTTACGGGGTGGAATTAAATGCCTTCAAGCAAAATCAACTCTTCAACATGTCTGTGTTTGGAAAGCCTTAAAGGTTTCGTTTAAAAATTCAGTTTGTGAAGTGAACTATTTTAGATATGAGTTGGGTGTCGTTATGTTCAGACCCTCGGAGTTACCTGAAAATAATCGGATGGACGGCTTTCCAAGAGCTTTCCAATGAAAATGTTTCAGTAGAACCATTACTATATGAGCATTCGACGTGATCATTTCTTTGTCTATGAAGTAAATAACAGACTGTGGTCCTAATGATTATTACTTTGTTCAAGTTTGTCATATTTACTTAGTATCTGGTTTTCCAGTAACCAGTTTCGACCGACATTAGTTGCGTTTTGCGTTGTGTTCTGGTAACACGTACAAAATATTTCCAAGATATTGAGTATTTTTAACTTAAAATATTTCTCCCATTGTTTTTTGATGAATTGAACTCGAAATATCTTTTATTAAAATCAAAATTTTAAAAGTTTTTAACTTTTCAAGATGAATTTTGAACGCCTCTGAGTTATCATTTGAAAATACAGCTCAAGAGAACAACTTTAGGTTTGAATTGGCTTGCGCTGCGACAAAGCCCACGGACTTCGGCGGCTTACCGAGCGCTTTTCATAGAAAAAGCTCCATTACAATAAACGGTTACTATAAAAACAGTGAAGGGACACCCATCATCACGTTTGCATTAAATTAAGAAACGGGCTGCGGTCCTTATTTTGTTAGTGGTATCCGATCATAGAAGTTGTCTTTGCACCTTTTTATGTTCATCTTGTCTATGTTTTGCCACGGATGTAAGATAACTGAAGAATTGCATTTCTTTCACTCCGTTTCGCTCGATCGCTAATGTTTTAATATTGACGAATACCAATTTCCGTTAGGCTGGTCCTCAAAGATGCCGATTACTCAAACTTTGTAAAAGCCGTTGTCGTAGATATATTTTCCATTTCAAGACGGCCATATGCTCGTTGAATTAAAATTTTCATCTGAATGTTTCCGTAAAATTGACTCCGTTTATTTTAAGAAACTTTTATCTTTTGATATTGTTCATCGTGTTCTAGCCGCGCGTATAGAACACTTCTTGAGTCGTTTCTCACTTGAGGTATTAATCCCCGAGTTGTGTTATAGAGTGGCTATAAATGCCTTTAAACAAAAGCAACTTTAGAACATATCTGTGTCTGGAAAGCCTTAAAGCTTTCGTTTGAGAATTCAGCTTGTTAAGTGAACAATTTAAGATTTTAGTTGGGTGTTGAACGTTAAGGCCCTCGGAGTTACCTGAAAATAGTTGCATGGACGACTTCCCAAGGGCACGTCAAAGAGAATGTTTCAAGGGCATAAACCATTACTATATGATCGGCATATTGGCCGTGTTTCTTTCTTTGGCTATAAGGTAAGTAACAGACTGTGGTCCTAATATTTGTTAGTTTTATCAGCTCTGTCATATTAACTTTGTATCGGGTTTTCTAGCAACCACTTTCGACCAACAGGAGTTGCGTTTTGCGTTGTTTTCTGTAAACAGGTAAAAAATATTTCGCAAGATATTCAGTATTTTATCTGAAAATATTTCTTCCATTGTTTTGACATAAATTGGATCTGCGCCTCAGGGGCGTCCATTACTCAAGCTTTGTACAAGCCCATGTTAACGATATATTTCCCAATTAATGACGGCCATATGCGCGCTAAAATAAAATTTTCTTCTGAATTTTTTCCGTAAAATGGAATTACAAGAAACTGCTATTTTTTGAAAATTTTCATCGCATTTTGGCCGCGCGTACGGAACATTTCTCGAGATATTTCTCATTTTGACTTAAAATATTTTCCCCTTGGTTGTGTCACAAAGCAAATGCCTTCAAAAAAAAGAAAATTAAATCTAGGAAATGTCTGTGATTGGAAAGCCCAAAAGTTTTCGTTTAAAAATTCAGCTTGTGAAGTGAACAAGTTCAGATTTGAGTTGGAAGTCGTTACGCCAAGGCTCTAGGAATTACCTGGAAAAAATTCCGGAAGGGCTTCCTAGAGCTCTTTAAAGAAAAATTTCCAGTAGCATAAACAATTACTATAAGATCAGCGTACCGGACTTGTTCATTTCTTTTACTATAAAGGTTAGTGACGGACTGTGGTCCTAGTATTGTGAGATTTGTCAGCTGTGTCATATTAACTTAGTGACTAGTTTTCTAATACAAGTTTCGACTGGTAGGTGTTGGGTTTTGCGTTTTGTTTTGGGAACAAGTACAAAATAGTTCCGAAGATGTTCAATAATTTTAACGTGAAATTTTTCTCTCGTTGTTTTGTCATTAATTGGATTTGAAATATATTTCAATACAATCAAAAATTGAAATGTTTTTAACTGTTGAAGATGTATGATTTTGGAACGCCAATTTGAAAACGCGGTTTATGAAGAGAACAACAGAAGAGAGCTTTTCTAAGAAAAAGTCCTATCAGAATAAACCGTTACTATGAAACCAGCGGACAGAAACCATTCATGAAGTTTGCATTAACGCAAGAAACGGGCTGTGGTCTTCACTTTATTGGAGGTATCAGACGATAGAACGTGTCTTTTCACCTATTTATGTTCATCTATATCTGTGTTTTCCCACGGATGAAACATGCATTTCTGTCACCTAGTTTTATTCGATCGCTGATGTTTTAGTTTTGACGAATACCAATTTCTGTTGGGCTACGCCTCAGCTACGCCGATTACTCAAACTTTGTAGAAGCTGCTGTCGACGATATATTTCCCATTTAATGACGGCTATATGTTCGCTAAAACAAAAAGTTCATCTGAATGTGTCCGTAAAATAGAATCTGTTTACTTCAAAAAATCTGCTATCTTTTTAAAATATTCATCGCATTCTAGCCGCTCCTACGGAACATTACTTTTGAAGTTTCTCATTTCAACTTAAAATATTTCTACCATGGTTGAGATATGGAAATCAGCACTAGAATATGTTATTGTTTGGAAACCCCCAAATTTTTCGTTTGAAAACTAAACTGGCGAAGCCAACTTCAGATTTGAGTTGGGTGTCGTTATGTTAAGGCGCTCGGATTAACCTGAAAACGGCTTCTCTTGATCTCTTCAAAGGAAAAGTTCCAATAGCATAAATCATTACTATATAATCAGCGGATCGGCCGTTCTCATTTCTTTTATTATAAGGAAAGTAACGGACTGTGGTCCTAGTTTTGTTAGCTTTGTCACCCGTGTCATATTAACTTATGTAGTAAAAATTATTTCAGTACATAATTGTGATGTATATAATATCCAATACTGTTTATGTGAATTCCAATATTATCTGTTAGTTGGTATTTGGTTAGTTGCTGAGCTACCGCAATGATTACGTGATTCTAAATTGGTTGATTACTTTGTTTACGTCTGGCTCACTTGTTGCCTTATATGTAATATTTACTATTCAGTTGACATTGTGCTTAGCCGTGGAAGAGTTGATTAAAGCCTAGTTTTGGTTCTAGAATTGTAATTTGAATTGTATAATGCTATAGGTTTACCACAACTTAGTATATAGTTTTGTCAGCTGTGTCATATTAACTTAGTATCTGGTTTTCTACTAGCCAGTTTCGACCGACAGGTGTTGAGTTTTGCGTTGTGTTTTGGGAACACGTACAAAATATTTCTTAAAATGTTCAGTATTTTTAAATCAAAATATTTTTTCGATGGTTTTGTGATGAATTGGATTTGAAATACCTTTTGAAAAAATCAAAATTTCAAACGTTTTTTGCTGTTGAAGATGTCTGAGTTTGGAACGCCTTTTTGAAAATGCAACTTATGAAGAGAACAACAAGAGAGCAGCTTATGAAGTCCCAGTAGCAGAAATCGTTACCATAAAAACAGCGGTGGAACACCCATCACCACGTTTGTATTGAGGTAGGCAACGGGCTGTGGTCTTTATTTTGTTGGAGATATCAGATCATAGAACTTGCCTTTGCAGGTTGCAGGATGTTCATCTATGTCTATGTTTTACCACGGATTTGAGATAACGGTCGAAGTGCATTTCCATCACCTAGTTTCGTTCGATCGCTAATATAGTTTTGACGAATACCAATTCATATTGGGCTGCACTTCGGGGGCGCAGATTACTCACTCTGTTTATTTCACAAAACTGCTATCTTTCGAAAATGTTCATCGCATTTTTGCCGCGCGTACGGAACATTTCTTGAGGTGTTTCTCATTTCAAATTGAGATATTTCTCTCTCGGTTGTGGCTTTAAATGTCTTCAAAAAAAAAAAAAAAAATTAGAAGGTAATTTGAACTCTAGAGAATGTCTGTGTTCAAAATCCCCGAAAGTTTTCGCTTGAAAATTCATCTTGTGATGTGAACAGTTTTAGATTTAAGTTGGGTGTCGTTATTTCAAGGCCCTCTGAGTTACCTAAAAAAATGAGTGGACTGTTTCCCTAGAGCTATTCAAGGACAAATTTCAAGTAACATCAACCATTGCTAAAAGATCAGCGAACATTGTAGAAGCTCTTGTCGACGATTTATTTTCCATTTCAAGACGACCATATGTTTGCTAAAATCGGAAGTTCCTCTGTATTTTTCTGTAAAATGGGCACTGTTTATTTCAAGAAAGTTCCATCTTTCGAAAAAGTTCATTGCCATCTCGCCGCGCGTATGAATAATTTTTTGAGGTGTTTCTCATTTGAACTTAAATATTCCTCTTTTAGTTGTGTTACGAAAGGCTTTAAAGGCCTTTAAAAAATTCAAAATTAATCTAGAAAATGCTGTTTTTGGAAAGGTCAAAAGTTCTTGTTTGAAAATAAAGCATGTGAAGTCAACAATTTTTAATTGAGTTGGGTATCGTTACGACAAAGCGCTAGGAATTACCTGAAAATGAAAATGTAAGGACGGCTTCCCTAGAACTCTCCAAAAAAAAATGTCTCAGTTGCCTAAACCATTACTATATAAGCGGATTGGCCGTGCTCGTTTCTTTGGCTATAAGGTAAGTAACAGACTGTGGTCCTAATAATTGTTAGTTGTGTCAGCTCTGTCATTTTAACTTAGTATCTAGTTTTCTAGTAACCATTTCGACAGACAATAATAGCGTTTTGCGTTGTTCTGGCAACTCGTAAAAAATATTACCCAAGATATTCAGAATTTTTAACTTAAAATATTTCCCCATTATTTTATTGGTGTGATCAGATGATAGAATTTGTCCTTTTTGACACGGATGTAAGATAATTGAAGAAGTGCACCTAGTTCGACCCTATCGCTAATGTTTCAGTTTTTACGAATAGTAATTCCTGTTGGGCCGCGCCCCAGTGGTGCGTCAATATATTTTCCATTTAAAGACGGCGATTCGTCCGTTTTCGTTTCTTTTGCTGTAAGGTAAGTGTCGGACTATGGTCCTAACGTTGTTAGCTATGTCTGATCTTTCATATTAACTTAGTATCTGGTTTGCTAGTAGCCAGTTTCAACCGACAGAAATTGGGTTTTGCGTTGTGTTTTGGGAAACGTACAAAATATTTTTTGAGATGTTCAGTATTTTTAACTTGAAATATTTTTCCTATTGTTTTGTCTTAATCTGGATTTGTAATATCTTTAAATTAAATCAAAATTTCAAAGGTTTATAACTTTGAAAATGTATTATTTTGGGACCTCTGTTTAAAAATGCAGTTTATGAAGAGAACAACCTTGGGTTTGAATTGGCTTGCGTTGCGACAATGCCCACGGAGTCTCGTAAAAAATATTCGATGGCTTCGCTAGAGCTTTTCATATGAAAAGTCCCAGTAGAATAAACCGTTACTATGAAAACCACGGATGGACACCATTCATCATGACTGCATTAAGGTATACAACGGCCTGTGGTCTTTATGTTTTTGGAGGTATCAGATGATAGAAGATGGCTTTGCACCTTTTTATTTTCATCTATGTATGTGTTTTGGGGCGGATGTAAGAAACTGAAGAAGTGAATTTTAGTCGACTAGTTCATCTGTTGATTTTTTAGTCAAAAATTGGATTTGAAATATCTTTTAATTAAATCAAAATTTCAAAAGTTTTTAAATGTTGAAGATGTTTAATTTTAAAAAGGCAGTTTATGAAGAGAACAACCTTGCGTTTGAATTTTCTTGCGTTGCGACAAAGCTCACGGAGTCGAATAAAAAAATATTCGACGGCTTCGCTAGAGCTATAAAAAGCGAATGGACACCGTTCATCACGTTTGCATTCAGTTACGAAACGGGATGTGATCTTTATTTTGTTGGAGGTTGGAAGTTGATAGAATAGAACTTGTCTTTGCACCTTTTCATGTTCATTTATGTTTGTGTTTTCCCACGGATGAAAGATAACTGACTAATTGCATTTCTGTCGCCTGTTTCGTTTATCACTAATGTGTTAGTTTTGACGAATACCAGTTTCTGTTGGGATGCGCCTCATAGGCGCCGATAACTCCAACCTTTAAAAGACTCTTATCGACAGTATATTTTCTATTTAAAGGCGGCCATGTGCTCGCTAAAATAAAAAGTTCATCTGAATGTTTCCGTAAAATGGACTCTGTTTATTTCAAGAAACAGTTCATCGCGTTTTGGTCGCGCGTACGGAACATTACTTGAGATGTTTCTCATTTCAGCATAAAAAATTTCGAGTGGCTTTAAATGCCTTTAAACAAAGTCAACTTTAGAGCATGTCTGTTTCTAGAAAGCCTTAAAAATTTTGTTCGAAAATTCAGCATGTGAAGTGAACAATTTAAGAGTTGAGTTGAGTGTCGTTACTTTAAGGCCCACGGAGTTACCCGGAAATAATCGCATGCACGGCTTCCCAAGAGCTATCCAAAAAAAATGTTTCAGTAGAACCATTACTATATGATCAGCACTTTGGCCGAGTTCATTTCTTTGGCTATTAGAAACCAGTTCCGACCGACAGGAGTTCACTTCACAAGCCCTAGACATCCCTAGAGCTTCAAAAAAAGTTTCAGAAGCATGAACCATTACTTAGAAATTGCGGATCAGCCGTTTTCGTTTCTTTTGCTTCAAGGTAAGTAACAGACTGTGGTCCTAATTTTGTTAGTGTTGTAGCAGCTGTGTCTTACTATCTAGTTTCCTACTAGCCCAGTTTCGATCAACATGAGTTGCGTTTTGCTTTGTTGTTTTGGAAAACGTGAAAATAATTTCTCAAGATGTTCAGTATTTTTAACTTGAAATACTTCTACCATTGTTGTGTAATGAATTGGATTTGAAATATCTTTTGATAAAGTCAAAATTTCACCGCGTTCAGGTCGCGCGTGCAGAACATTACTTGAGATGTTTCTCATTTCAACTGAAAATATTTCTCCCTCAGTTGTGTCACAGAGTGGCTTTAAATGCCTTTAAAAAAATCAACTCTAGAAAATGTCTTGTGAACTTGTGAAGTGAACAATTTTTTATTTGAGTTGGTTGTGGTTACGTAAAGGCCCTCGGAGTTACCTGAAAACAATTGCATGGAAGGCTTTCCTAGTGGTCTTCAAAGAAAATATTTCAGTAGCATAAACCATTACTATATGTTCAGCGGATCGGCCGTGTTTGTTTTTTGCTTTAAGGTAAAAAACGCACTGTGGTCCTAATTTGGTTTGTTTCATCAGATGTGTCGTATGAACTCAGTATCTGGCTTTCTAGTAGCCAGTTTTGACCGACAGGAGTTGCGTTGTGTTTTGGGAACAAGTACAAAATATTTCTCATGATATTAAGTAATTTTGATTCAAAATATTTCTCCCTGTTTCTATCTGTTAAAGATGCATGATTTTGGAACGCTCCTTTAAAAATGTAGTTTATGAAGAGAACAACTTTGGGTTTGAATTGCCTTGCGTTGCGACAAAGCTCACGGAGTCGCATAAAAAAATATTCGACGGCTTCGCTAGAATTTGGCATAGGAAAATTCCAGTAGCATGAACCGTGACTATAAAATCAGCGGATGGACATTAAATTATCACGTTTGCATTAAGTTAGGAAACTGGCTGTGGTCCTTGTCTTATAGGTGGTATCAGATTAGTGAACTATCCTTCACACCCTTTTATGTTCAGCTAAGTTTATGTTTTGACACGGAAGGAAGATAACTGACGAAGTGCATTTCTGCAACCTAATTTCTCTCGTTCGCTAACATTTTAGTTTTGACGAATACCAATTTCTGTTGGTCTCCGCCTCAGGTTCGCCGATTTCTCAAGCCTTGTAAAAGCTCCTGTCGACGATATATTTTCCATTTAAAAACGGCCATATGCTCGCTAAAATATAAAGTTAAACTGAAAATTTCCGTATAATGGACTCTGTTTTTGTTCAAGAAAACTGTTATCTTTTACGAATGTTCATCGCGTTCTTGCCGCGCGTACGGAACATTTCTTTTGAAGTTTCTAATTTCCATTTAAAATATTTCTCCCTTAGTTGTGTCACACAGTGACTTTAAATGCCTTTAAAAAAATCAACTTGAGAAAATGTCTGTGTTTAAAAAGCTCGAAAGTTTTCGTTTGAAAATTCATCTTGTGAAGTGAACAATTTAGATTTGAGTTGGTTGTCGTTACGTCACGGCCCTCGGAGTTACTTGAGAAAAGAAATTGCATAGAATGTTTCCCTAGATCCGTGCAAGGAAAAATTTCCAGTAGCATTAACCATTACTATAAGATCCTCGGATCGGCCTTGTTCGTTTCTTTTGCTATGTATTATAAATAACGGACTGTGGTTCTAATTTTTTTAGTTTTGTCAGTTGTGTCATATTACCTTATTATCTGGTTTTTGTAGTAACCAGTTTAGACCGACAGGAGTTGCGTTTGTTTTGGGAACGCATACCAAATATTTCTCAAGATATTCAGTATTTAAGCTTAGAATATTCCTCCCGTAGTTTTGTTATAAATTGGATTTAAAATATTTTTTGATCAAATCAAAATTTTAAAAGTTTTTAACTGTTGAAGATGTCGGAGTTATGGAACTCCTCTATTTTAACTTTAGAAAATACAGATTATGAGAACAACTTTGAGGTTGAATTGACCTGCGTTGCAATAAAGCCCACGGGGTCCAAAAAAAAAAATTACCTCGACGGTTCCCCAAGAGCATTTCATAGGAAAAGTCCTCCCTCCCCCACCCCAGTAGGATGACCCGTTACAAAAAAAACGCGGATGGACACCAATATTCACGTTAGCACTACAAAGGAAACGGACTGAGGTCCTTATTTTATGGGAGGTATCAGATTTTAGAACCTGTATTTGCACCCTCTTATGTTCAGCTATGTCTATATTTTGGCACGAAAGGAAGATAACTGACGAATTGCAGTACTTTCGCCTAATTTTGCTTGATCGCTAACGTTTTAGTTTTGACGAATACCAATGTCTGTTAGACTGCGCCTCAGCGGCGCCGATTATTCAAGATTTGTAAAAGCCCTTGTCAATGATATATTTCATATTTAAAGACGGCCATATGCTCGCTAATATAAAAAGGTCTGAATGTTTTCGGAAAATGGACTCTGTTTCTTTCGAGAAACAGCTACCTTTTGAATATGTTGCTCGCGTTTAAATTAAACATTTTTCCCTTTGTTGTGTCACAGAGTGGCTTTAAATGCCTTTAAAAAAATCAAAATTTTACTTCAGAACATATCTGTGTTCGGAAAGCCCAAAGTTATCGTTTAATAAAACAGAAGTGAACAAGTTCAAATTTGAGTTGGGTGTCGTTACGCCAAGGCTCTGGGAATTACCTGGAAGAGAAACTGCTATCTTTTGAATATGTTGATCGCGTTCTGGCCGCTCGTACGGAACATTACTCGATATGTTTTTTATTTTAAATTAAAAAGTTTTCCTTTTGTTGTGTCACAGAGTGGCTTTAAATGCCTTTAAAAAATCAAAATTTTACTTCAGAACATATCTGTGTTCGGAAAGCCCAAAGTTATCGTTTAATAAAACAGAAGTAAACAAGTTCAAATTTGAGTTGGGTGTCGTTACGCCAAGGCTCTGGGAATTACCTGGAAGAGAAACTGCTATCTTTTGAATATGTTGATCGCGTTCTGGCCGCTCGTACGGAACATTACTCGATATGTTTTTTATTTTAAATTAAAAAGTTTTCCTTTTGTTGTGTCACAGAGTGGCTTTAAATGCCTTTAAAAAATCAAAATTTTACTTCAGAACATATCTGTGTTCGGAAAGCCCAAAGTTATCGTTTAATAAAACAGAAGTGAACAAGTTCAAATTTGAGTTGAGTGTCGTTACGCCAAAGCTCTGAGAATTACCTGGAAAAAATTGCTCGGACGGCTTCCCAGAGCTCTTCAAAAAAAAAAGTTGCACTAGCATAAATGAATACTATAAGATCGGCGGATCTGCCTTGTTTATTTCTTTTACCATTAGGTAAGTGACGGACTGTGGTCCTAATCTTGTGAGATTTGTCAGCTGCGTCATATTAACCAAGTATCTAATTTTCCAATGCAAATTTCGACAGAGATTTGAAATGTCTTAATGAAGCTTATGTAGAGAATAACTTTGGGTATGAATTGACTTGCGCTGCGACAAAGCCCACAGAGTCGCATGAAAAAATTACTTCGAACACTTCCTAGGAGATTTTCATAGAAAAAGCCCCAGTAGAATTAACCATTGCCGTAAAAACAGCGGATGGACACCCATTATCACGTTTGAAACAGGCTGTGGACCTTATTTTTTAGTGGTATTAGGTGAAAGAAGTTGTCTTGACACCTTTTTATGTTCATTTATGTCTATGTTTTTCCATGGATGTAAAATACCTGAGGAACTGCATTTCAGTCACCTAGTTCGCTCGATCGCTGATGATTTAGTATTAGCGAATACCAATTTCTGTTGGGCTGCGCCTCAGGGTTGCCGATTACTCAAACTTTGTGAAAGCTCTTGTTGACGATATATTTTCCATTTCAAGACGACCGTATGCCCGGTAAAAGGAAAAGTTCGTCTGTATGTTTTTGTAAAATAGACTGTTTATTTCAAGAAACTTCTGTCTTTTGAAAATGTTCATCGTGTTTTAGCCGCGCTCTAGAACATTTCTAGAGATGTCTCTCATTTCAACTCAAAATATTTTTCCCTGAGTTGTGTTACAGAAAGGAATTAAATGACTTCAAGCAAAATCAACTCTAGATCATGTCTGCGTTTGGAAAGTCTTAAAGGTTTGGTTTGAAAATTCAGCTTGTGAAGTGAACTATTTTAGATTTGAGTTGGGTGTCGTTAAGTCAAGGCCCACGAAGTTACCTGAAAATATTTGCATGGACGGCTTTCCAAGAGCTCTTCAAAGAAAATGTTTCAGTAGCATAAACCATTACTATATTGTTACGACGTTTATAGTCCGAAAACCGTGAAGGCCTGAGACGTAACTTATAATGCAGCAAGTGAATATATTTCCAGTACTGACACTGCCTTTTGACACACAGAAGACACAACTTGTAAAACAGAGATTTGTGAGCTATATTGTTAATTTAAATTAAGAGACGACCGGCGTGCGCCAGATCAAAATCTCATATAAACAAAAACTTCTACACTTGACAGAATAATCACGATCATAACAAATCGGTAATCATCTATTGGTAAACACTGTCGAATGACTTAAGATGTAAACAAGTTAGGTAAATAAGTATTGATATTCGGAACTGCATTACAACGGACTAATACCAGTATTCGTAACAATATGATCAGCGGATTGGCCATGTCTCTTTATTTGGCTATAAGGTAAGTAACGGACTGTAGTCCTTACAATTGCTAGTTTTGTCAGCTGTGTCATGTTAACTTAGTAGCTGGTTTTCTAGTAACCAGTTTCGACAGACAGCAGTTGCGTTTTGCGTTGTGTTCTGGTAACACGTACAAAATACTTCCCAAGATATTCAGTATTTTTAACTTAAAATATTATATTATCTCTTGATAAAATCAAAATTGGCTTGCGCTGCGACAAAGCCCACGGACTCGCATGGAAAAATTACCTCGACGGATTACCCAGATCTTGTTGTATAAAAAGCCCCAGTAGAATTAAACATTGCCATAAAAACAGCGGATGGACACCCAACATCACATTTGCATTAAGGTAAGAAACGGACTGTGGTCCTTATTTTGTTAGTGGTATCGGATGATAGAAGTTGTCTTTGCACGTTTTAATGGTCGTCTATGTTTTGCCACGGATGTAGGATAACTGAAGAATTGCATTCCTGTCACATAGTTGCACTCGATTGCTAATGTTTTCGTATTGACGAATACCAATTTATGTTGCAGTGGCGCCGATTGCCCTTGTAAAAGCTCTTGTCATGAGTGTATTTTCCATTTAAAGACTGCCATATGCTCGCTAAAATAGAAAGTTCATCTGAATGTTTCGGTAATGTGGACTCTGTGTATTTCATGAAACTGCTATCTTTTGAAAATGTTCATCGTGTTCTAGCAGAGCGTATACATTTCTTGATATATTTCTTACTTCAACTTGAGATATTTCTCCCTCGGTTGTGTCACGGAGTGGCTTTAAATGCTTTCAAAAAATCAAAAGCTAATTCTAGAAATTTTCCGTGTTTAAAAAGCCACAAAGTTTTCGTTTGAGAATTTAGCTTGTGAAGTGAACAATTTTAAATTTGAGTTGGGTTCCGTTACTTCAAGGCCCTCGGAGTTACCTGAAAAAAGAAATTGCATGGAATATTTCTCTAGATCTGTGCGAGGAAAAATTTCCAGTGGCGTAAACCATTACTAAAAGATCAGTCTATCGGCCTTGTTGGTTTTTTTCTACAAGGTATAATTAACGCACAGTGGTCCTAATTTTTTTTAGTTTTGTCAGCTGTGTCATATTACCTTATTATCTGTTTTTTGTAGTAGCCAGATTAGACCGAAAGGAGTTGCGTTTCGTTTTGGAGACAAAAAAAAAAATATCTGTTGAGATATACGGTATTTTAAGCTTAAAATATTTCTCTCGTCGTTTTGTCATGAGTGGGATTTGAAATATCTTTTGATTAAACCAAATTTTTCAAAGTTTTCAACTGTGGAAGATGTATGAATTTGGAACGCATCCATGTTGTCCTTAGAAAATACAGCTTATGAGTACAACTTTGGGTTTGAACTGACTTGCATTGCGATAAAGCCCACAGAGTCACAAATAAAAATTACTTCGACGGCTCCCCAAGAGCGTTTCATAGGAAAAGTATCCCCCCTCCAGTAGGATAAACCGTTACAAAAAACAGCGGATGAGTTAAAGCGGACCGGGCTGTGGTACTTCTTTTATGGGAGGTATCAGATTTTAAAACTAGCCTTTGCACCCTTTCATTTTCAGCTATGTCTATGTTATGACACGGAAGGGAGATAACTGATGAAGTGCATTACCGTCACCTAATTTTGCGCGATCACTAACGTTTTAGTTTTAATGAAAAGCTTTATAATAGGACTTGTCAACGATATATCTCCCATTTAAAGACGGCCTTCTGAATGTTTCCGTAAAATGGGCTCTGTTTATTTCAAGAAACTTCTATCTTTTGAAAATGTTCATCGTGTTCTAGCAGAGCGTATAGAACATTTATTGATATATTTTTTATTCCAACTGAAAATATTTCTCCCAGAGTTGTGTCCCGGAGTGGCTTTAAATGCCTTTAAGCAAAATAAACTCTAGAACATGTCAGCTTGTGAACATGTCAGCTTTTCGATTTGAGTCGAGTGTCGTTACGTTAAGCCTCGGAGTTACCTGAAAATAATCGCATGGACGGCTTCCCAAGAGCCATCCAAAGCAAATGTTTCAGTAGAACCGTTACTATATTATCAGCGGATTGGCCATTTTCATTTCTTTGGCTATGAGGTAAGTAACATAGTGTGGTCCTAATAATTGTTAGTTTTGTCAGCTCTGTCACTTCAACTTGATGTCTGTTTTTCTAGTTACCAGTTTCGACCGACAGGAGTTGCGTTTTGCGTTGTGTTCTTGTAACACTTACAAAATATTTCCAAGATATTTAGAATTTTCAACTTAAAATATTTCTCCCTTTGTTTTGTCATAAATTGGATTTGAAATATCATTTAATAAAATCGAAATTTCAAATGTTCTTTACTGTTGAAGATATCTGCGTATCCCTTTGAAAATACAGCTTAAGAGAACAACTTTCGGTTTGAATTGTCTTGGGTTGGGAGAAAGCCCAAGGAGTCGCTTAAAAAATTACGTCGACGGCTTCCCTAGAGCATTTTATAGCAAAAGACCCAGCAGCATAAACCCCTCAATATAAAAACAGCGAATGGACACCCATCTTCCCATTCGCGTTAAGGTAAGAAGCGGCATGTGGTCCTTATTTTGTTGATGGGTTCAGATCATAAAATCTTTCTATGTTTTGCCACGGATGTGGGATAACTTAAGAAGAGCATTTCTCTCACATAGTTAAGCCCGATCGCTAATGTTTTAGTTTTAACAAAAAATGATTTCTGTTGGGCTGCGCCTCAGGGACGAGGCAATATATTTTCATTCAAAGACGGCGTATCGGCCGTGTTCGCTTCTTTTGCTCTGAGGTATGTGCCGGACTGTGGTCCTAATGTTGTTAGTTTTGCCTACTGTTTCATATTAACTTAGTATGTGGTTTGTTAGTAGCCAGTTTCGGCAGACAGAAATTGCGTTCTGCGTTGTGTTTTGGAAAACGTACAAAATATATCATGAGATGTTCAGTATTTTTAATTTGAAATATTTTCCCATCGTTTTGTCATGCATTGGATTTGTAAGATCTTTTAATCAAATCAAAATTTCAAAAGTTTCTAACTGTTGAACGCCCCTTTAAAAATGCCGTTTATGAAGAGATCAACTTTGAGTTTGAATTGGCTTGCGTTGCGACAAAGCCCAAGGAGCCTCATAAAAATATATACAACGACTTCGCTAGAGCTTTTTATAGAAAATTTCTCAGTAGAATAAACCGTTACTATAAAAAAAGCGGATGGACACCATTCATCATGTTCACGTTGAGTTAGGAAACGGGATGTGGTCCTTATTTCATGGGTGGCATCAGATTTTAGAACTAGCCTCTGCTCCCTTTTAGGTTCAGCTAAATCTTTATTTTTACACGGAAGGAAGATAACTGACGAAGTGCATCTCTGTCTCTTAATTTCGCGCGATCGCTAACGTTTTAGTTTTGACGAATACCAATTTCTGCTGGGCTGCGGCCATAGGCTCGCTATAATAAAAACTTCATCTGAACGTTTCCGTAAAATGTTATCTGTTTATTTCAAGAAACTGCTTTGAAAATCTTTTGAAAATGTTCATCGCGTTCTTGCCGCGTGTAGGGAACATTTTTTGAGATCTTTCTCATGTCAACTTAAAACATTTCCCCCTTGATTGTGTCACACAGTGGATTTAAATGCTTTAAAAGGGAATCAAAAGTTAACTCTAGGAAATGTCTGTGTTTGGATAGCCCCAAAGGCCTCGTTTGAAAATGAAACTGGTGAAGTGAACACTTTTAGATTTGAGTTGGGTGTCGTTACTTCAAGGCCCTCGGATTAACCAGAAAAAAAAATTGCATGGACGGCTTCCCTGGAGCTCTTCTATGAAATAGTTACGATAGCACAAACCGTTACTATAAGATCAGCGGATCCGCCATGTTAATTGCTTTTACTATAAGGTAAGTAACGGACTGTGGTCCTAGTTTTGTCACCTAAGTCATATTAACTTA
The DNA here is from genome assembly GCA_963675895.2 of Styela plicata. Taxonomy (NCBI): domain Eukaryota; kingdom Metazoa; phylum Chordata; class Ascidiacea; order Stolidobranchia; family Styelidae; genus Styela; species Styela plicata. The sequence continues at coordinate 600,698 of OZ023148.1, read as the reverse complement.
TGTGGTCAAAATTAATTCACTATATAATTGTAATGTATCTAATTTCCAATACTGCTTATGTGAATTTGAATCTTATCTGTTAGTTGGTATTTGCTGAGCTACCGCCATGATTACGTGATCCGAAATTGGTTGATTACTGTGTTTACGTCTGGCTCACTTGTTGCCTTGTATTTATTATTCAGTTCACTTCGTGCTTAGCTGTGAAAGATTTGATTACAGCCTGGTCTTGATTCTAGGGTTGTAATTTGAATTGTATACTGCTATAGGTTACCGCAACTTAGAATCTAGTTTTATAATTTTGTTAGTTTTGTCAGCAGTGTCATATTAACTTAGTATCTGGTTTTCTACTAGCCAGTTTCGGCCGACAAGAGTTGCGTTCTGCGTTGTGTTTTGGAAAACGTACAGAATATATCATGAGATGTTCAGTATTTTTAATTTTTTGCCCATTGTTTTGTCATTAATTGGATTTGATATATTTTAATAAAATCAAAAATTCAAAAGTTTTTAACTGAAGAAGATGTCTAAGTTCGGAACGCCTCAAAATCGTCTTTTTACAATACAGCTTATGAGAAATTTTGGGCTGAATTGGCTTGCGTTGCGACAAAGCCCAGCCCGGAGTCGCACAAAAGAATTACTTGACGACTTCCCTTGAGGATTTGATAGAAAAGTTGCATAAGCATGCGTTTTGCGTTGTGTTCTGGCAACACGTACGAAATATTTCCCAATATATTCAGTATATTTAACTTAAAATATTTCTCCCATTGTTTTGTCATAAATTGGATTTGAAATATCTTTTAATAAATTCAAAATTTCAAAAGTTTTTAACTGTTGAAGATATTCGAGTGTGGATTTCCTCTGACTTGTCATTTGAAAATACTTTTTTGAGTACAACTTTGGGTTTGAATTGTCTTGGGTTGGGAGAAAGCCCAAGGAGTCGCTAAAAAAAGTCTAGGGCTTCCCCAGAGCAGTGTTCTTCAAACTGGGGGTCGCGACCCCCTCCCCCCCCGGTGGGTCGCAAAATAACTCAATGGGGGTCGCGGAATGGTTCAAGAACAGTATTGAAGTATTAACAAGAATAGATTTTAAACATTTTATTTAGAGAAACAAAGTAAGCCTACGCCTTTGTGAAAAATCTTTTTCGACACTAACTTATGTAAGAACAAAATATCGATCAAAATGAAATAAAAAATTAAAACCAGTAATGAGACCCGCCGTCACTGAAATAGAGCCAAGATTCGATCTTTTTTGCGAGAATAGTCAAGCACATTAGTCTTTCATTATCATTTTTTCAATATTTTCTGTATTATTAAATTTTACTTTGTTATTCATTTTAGTCCGTGGTGGCCCCGAAAAAATTTTTCCGTGCAAAGTAGGTCATGATGAAAAAAGTTTGAAGAACACTGCCCTAAAGCATTTCAAAGAAGGAGACCCAGTAGCATAAACCGGTAATATAAAAACATCGGATGGACACCCATCATAACATTAGCGTTAAGGTAAGAAACGGGTTGTGGTCTTTATTTCATTGGTGGGATCAGATGATAGAATTTGTCTATGTTTTGCCACTTCCCTAGAGCTCTAGCAGCTGTTCCATACTAACTTAGCATCTGTTTTCTTTAGTAGCCAGTTTCGAGTCACATAAAAAAAAATTCGGCGGCTTCGCTAGAGCTTTTCATAGAAAAAGTTCCAGTAGAATAAACCGTAAATATAACAACAACGGATGGACACCAATCATCACGTTCGCATTAAGGTTAGAAATAGGCTGTGGTCTTTATTTTGGTCGTTATTTTGTTGGAGGTATCAGATGATAGAACTTGTTTTTGCACCTTTTTATGTTCATCCATGTTTGTGTTTTTCCACGGATGAAAGATAACAGACTAAGTGCATTTCTGTCCCCTTGTTTCATTCAGGGTCGCCGATTATTCAGCCCTTTCAACGATATATTTTCCATTTAAAGACGGCCATATGCCCGCTAAAATAACAAGTTCATCTGAATGTTTCCGTAAAACGGACTCTGTTTATTTCAAGAAACTGCTATATTATGAAAATATTCATCGCATTCTGGCCGCCCGAACGCAACAATTCTTGATATGTCTTTCATTTCAACTTGAAATATTTCTCCCTCGGTTTTGTCACACAGTGCCTTTAAAAAGCCTTTAAAAATAATCGAATTTAGCTCTAGAAAATGTCTGTGTTTTGAAAGCGCCAAAGTTTTTGTTTGAAAATAAAGCTTCTGAAGTGAACAATTTTAGATTTGAGTTTAGTGCCGTTACGCCAAGTCTCTAAGAATTACCCGAAAAAAATTGCATTGACGGCTTCCCTAGAGTTCTTCAAAGAAAAGGTTCCAATAGCATAAACCATTACGATAAAACCAGCGGATCGGCCGTGTTCTTGTCTTCTGCTATAAGGTAGGTAACGGAATGTGCTCCTAATTTTGTTAGTTTTGTCAGCTGTGTCATATTAACTTAGTTTCTGGTTTTCTAGTATCCAATTTCGATCGACAGGAGTTGCGTTGTGTTTTGGGTACACACGTACAAAATATTTCTCTTGATATTAAGTATTTCTAAGTTAAAATACTTCTCCCATTGTTTTGTCAAGAATTGGATTTGAAATATCTTTTATTTAATAAAATCAAAATTTCAGAAATTTTTAACTGTTGAAGATGTCCGAGTCTTGAACACCCCTTTTAAAATGCAGCTTATGAAGGGAACAAGTTTGGATTTGAATTGACTTGCGTTGGGACAAAGCCCACGGAGTCGCACGGAAAAATTACTTCGACGGCTTACCAAGAGCTTTTCATAGAAAAACCCCCAGTAGCATAAACCGTTACTATAAAAACAGCCCATGGACACTCATTTTCCCTTTTACATTAAGATAATAGATGGGCTGCGGTCCTTATTTTGTTAGTGGTATCAGATGATATGAGTTATCTTGGCACCTTTTTTTGTTCGTCTATGTTTTGCCATGGATGAAATATTTCCATTTCTGTCACCTAGCTCGCTTGATCGCTAATGTTTTAGTATTGAAGAATACCAATTTCTGGGGCGCCTATTATTCTTGCAAAAACTCTTGTCGATGATATATTTTCCATATATAGGCGGTCAAAGGCTCGCTAAAACAAAAGTTCTTCTGAATGTTTTTGAAAATTGACACAGTATATTTCAAGAAACTGTTATCTTTTGGAAATGTTCATCGCGGTCTGGCCGCGCATACGCCACATTTCTTTTGAAGTTTTTAGTTTCAACTTAAAATATTTCTCCCTCAGTTGTGTCACACAGTGACTTTAAATGCCTTTAAAAAAAATCAACTTGAGAAAATGTGTGTGTTTGGAAAGCTCCAAAGTTTTCGTTCGAAAATGCAGCTTGCGAAGTTAAAAATTTTATATTTGTATTGGGTATCGTTACGTCAAGGCCGTCGGTGTGACCTGAAAAAAAAAATTGCCTGAACGGCTTCCCCAGAGCTCTTCAAAGAAAAAGTTCAAGTGGCATAAACCATTACTATAGGAGCAGCGGATCGACCTTGTTCCTTTATTAGCTATAAGGTAAACCACAGACTGTATTCCTAATTTTTTTTCGACGGCTTTCACAAAGCATTTCATAGAAAAAGTTCATAGAAAAACAACGGATGAACACCCATCATCGCGTTTGCATTAAGGCAAGAAACGGGCTCCTTTTATTTCTAGAAACTTCTATCTTTGAAAATGTCCATCATGTTCTAGCAGCGCGTATAAAACATTTCTTGAGATGTTTCTCATTTCAACCTAAAATATTTTCCCCTGAGTTGTGTTTCAGAGTGGATTTAAATGCCTTTAAGCAAAATCAACTCTAGAACATGTCTGTGTTCGGAAAGCCTCAAAGGTTTTGTTTGAAAATTCAGTTAGAATTCTGGGTTTCACCTTTTTATGTTCATTTATGTCCATTTTTTTCCAACGATGTAAGAAAACTGAAAAATTGCATTTTAGTCACCTAGTTTTGCTCGATCGCTAATGTTTTCAGTTTTGACGACTGCCAATTTCTGTTGGGCTGCGCCTCCGATTTGCCGATTACTCATACTTTGTAATAGCTCTTGTTGGCGATATATTTTCCATTTAAAGACGGCCGTATGCCCGCTGAAAGGAAAAGTTCACCTGTATGATTCCGTAAAATGGACGCTGTTTATTTCAAAAAACTTGTATCTTTTGAGAATGTTCATCGTATTCTAGCAGCGAGTATAGAACAATTCTTGAGATGTTTCTCATTTCAACTTAAAATATTTCTCCCTGAGTTGTGTTGCAGAGTGTCTTTGAATGACTTTAAGCAAAATCAACTCTGGAACATGTCTGTGTTTGGAAAGCTTTAAAGGTTTCGTTCAAAAATTCAGCATGTGGAGTGAACTATTTTAGATTTGAGTTGGGTGTCGTTACGTCAAGGCCCTTGGAGTTACTTGAAAAAAAATTTGTGGATGGCCACCCCAGATCTTTTCAAAGAAATTGTTTCGGTAACATAAACCATTACTATATGATCAGCGGATCGGCCGTGTACGTTACTTTTACCATAAGGTAAGTAGCGGACTGTGGTACTATTTTTGTTAGTTTTTCTGTTGTGTCATATTAACTTAGAATCTGGTTTTCCAGTTTCGACTGACAGGAGTTGTGTTTTGAGAACAAGTGTAAAATATTACTCATGGTATTAAGTATTTTTAACTTAAAATATTTCTCCCATTGTTTTGTCATGAATTAGATTTGGAATATCTTTTAATGAAATCAAAATATAAAAAGATTTTATTTGTTGAAATTAGTTTAGTCTATAACGTCCCTTTTAAAATGCAGCTTATGAAGAGAACAACTTTGGGTTTGAGTTGGCTTGCGCTGCGACAAAGCCCATGGAGTCGCAAGAAAAAATTCTTCAACGTCTTCACTAGAGCTTTACATATAAAAAGACCCAGTAGCATCAATAGTTAATAGAAAGAAAATGTCGGCATTCGGAAATCCCAAAGTGTTCGTTCGAAAATTCAGCTTGCGAAGTGAACAATTTTAGACTTGAGTTGGGTGTCGTTACGTCAAGGCCCTCGGAGTGCATGGACCGTTACACTAAAGCTTATCAAAGAAAATGTTTCAGCAGCTTAAACTATTACTATATGATCAATGGATTGGCCTTGTTCCTTTCCTTGGTTATAAGGAAAGTAACGGACTGTGGTCCTAATAATTGTTAGTTTTGTCAGCTGTGTCAAATTACCTTAGTGCCTGGTTTTCTAGTAACCAGTTTCGACCCACAGGAGTTGCGCCTCGCGTTGTATAACACGTACGAAATATTACCCAAGTTATTCAGTATTATTAACTTAAAATATTTCTCCCATTGTTTTGTCATAATGGGATTTGAAATATCTTTCAATAAAATGAAAATTTCAAAAGTTTCTAACTGTTAAAGATATCTGAGTTTTCCTTCGAAAATACGGAGTGGCCCAAAAAAATTACTACGACGGCTTTCTTGAGCTTTTGATGGAAAAAGAGTCAGTCGCATAAACTGTTAATCTAAAAACAGCGGATGGACAGCAAACATCACGTTCGCATTAAGGTTAGAAACGGGCTGTGGTCTCTATTTTGTTGGAGGTATTGGATGATAGAACTTTTCTTTGCGCATTTTGTGTTCATCTATGTCTGTGTTTTCCCACGAAAAAAAGGTAACTGACTAAGTGT